>JANEXQ010030660.1:2077-25998 GCA_026283885.1 Poicephalus gulielmi
GTTCCCAGACTGAAAGTCAGAAACACAGCACTGCACCAGCTACTAAGAAGGAGAAAAATGACTGCTACTGCTGAACCTAGGACAGTATCATGTGTTATACAATCAAAAAGTATCACCCAAATTCTGAGTGCAGAACTAGGATTTTTAGAATTAGAAAATTTGAACAAGAAATTTGAAACTTTTTTGAGATTAGTAATCATGCATTTCTCAGAATCATTAAATAGTCCAGGTTGATAAGGATATCTGTAGGTCCTCTGTTCCAATCCTTTGCTCAAAGCAGGGTCAACTTTGAAGGCAGATCCAGATTCTAAGTTACATATCCAGCTGAATTTTTTAACATATGCAAGCATGGACATGCCATAACTTGTCCGGCAACACTGCATTCATATTCCCATAATTCTGATGTGGCAGTTAGCAGCTACTTGCATGAGTAGTATTTAGTGATTCTATGCATGTTCACCTTCTCAGCTCAGTGAGTAGAAAGAAGAAAAAGAAAGACTGCACTGATGGTCACATCCCAGTAGATTTAAAACTATTTCTCTTACAAGTTATTATTTTATAAGTCTACCATGATACATAAAATATATTCATAAAACGATTTCTGAAAACCCAAAATAAAAAAATTATTAAAAATGAGCTATGGCTGCTCAGCTCTTAAGCCACATGATGACAAGAATATTTGCCCTTTGGTAAAGTATCTGCATTGGAGATAAAGCTAGAGACTTTGAAATGCACAGAATTTATAGTTGTTTTTTTTTATTCTCTGTTCTCTATTGTAAAGAAGACTTATGAAAATCAACATCATATCAACATCAAACAGGTTGTTTGTCCCTTCATTGTCTCCTTTCTAAAATGAACTATATCCTCCTGGATATAACCCATCTAAAATATGTGTTACCAAAATGAAGATATTTTCTCATGACCTGTCAAAAACCAGAAAATTACTTCGTACAGACTCTTTGAAAAAGGCTACAGAAATGAAAGTCAGTATTTCTTGTTTTCTTCATATTTGCTGCAAATGTCCCTGTAGAAGGCCTCCTTCCTGAATATTACAACTGCAAATTCAGCCATATACTAAATAGATGCAGTGATTTTCCTCTTCAGCCCCAAAACGATGCATCTTCATTTTCCTGTACTGCAGGAGAAATACCAAACTAGCCTTTCAGATCACAACTGTATTCCAGTAATGCTGTATATTGTATATGTCATTTAAATTGGAAACTGTAATAAAATACATATAAAATGTCTGCCATAGGACTTGATATTCTACAGCACCTCTTCACAAGTACTGTATAGAAATATAGAATAATTTAAAATCACATTCTGGTAGTATTGTCAATGATGTAAATTATCTTTGGCTTTCAGTTTAAAAGATGTTGGTGACAGACTCTGAGTCATTTCTGTATCATCAGTAGAAGCAAAATTGAGGGGAATGAAGCAGAGTCATGAACATAAAAATTAGAAAAAGCTATAAAGAAATAGGAACTACTCTTAGATATATTGCAATGTTAGAAGGCAAAATATCCTATTATAGCGCAAGTAATTGAGCCAGATGAAACTGCAAGTTTATAACTATGGTCAAAACTTAGAATCAGATGGAAATAATTCGAAAACTGAATGTGTAGAGTTCAAAACAGTAAGAGAGTCCAATAGATTTCAGATTCTAATTTTTAAAATAATAAAATTATAAAAAAGCAATTTGAAATTAATGTGTTAGAGGAAAAGGAGGGAAAAGAAGTTTCTTACTAAAAACCACTTCTAATGAAATCTATGAACAAAATTTTCCTCTAAACAGTTTTTGGAACTAAGCAAACAAGATTAATTGAAAACAGGTCTGACACATGAAGAAAACTATAACTGCATGTCTGTAAACTTGCTCTAGATTGGTCACAATGTTTAAAGATGAAGAAAAATCAGAATGATCCTCAAACAGCAGCTGGAAACCCAGCAGTTCTGAATTTTATTTTCAATATGTGCTTGTAAAGCACTAGTAAGTTTTAGAGAAAAAGACAAAATGTGATTCTTAGTTCTTTATACTGTATAAAAGCTAAATTAATTAACTTATTAAATATCCTATTAACATTGGCATGATCACATGTATTGCTTCAAGGACAGGATTTAAAAATTACAAAAACATATTCTCATGATTTCACAAGAATAATGGTGAAAAATGCTATCCTAGATGTTTGTGGTAATGTCAGCAACCCCATCCTTATTTTTCACTGCATATGAAGGCTACAAATCCAAGCATTTTGCATTCACTTAAAGGTTTTGTAGCACTTGAAAATTAGCAGCCTACAACTCATCCTCAATGCAGTGATTCAGAATCAAGTCAACATACTGCTGTATTGGTTAATATGAATACATGAAGGGACCAAATTACAGAAATTTAGCTTCTTCAGATTCTATTAACCATTGCTAGACAGTAGCTGAGTGCAGTGCCTGCATGGCACTCATAAAGACCTACAATAAAGACTAAGACTGACTATATCTTACATAAGCCAAGAAATGGAAAGTATTAAAGGGAATCTTGATACCAAAATGATCATGTCTAGTATCTATGAGGAAGGCATGACCCAGAAAAGGGTGTGCTATGAGAGAAATGATCTTCTGAGGGAAAAGAGTAAGCAAGATTAATAATACAAATAGTGGAGAAACTGGAACCAAAATCTAATTCATGAACAGAAGAGTCTCAGTGCTCGTGTTTGTCATGATTGGTAGAAGGATATTACTACATTAGAAGAAGCAGGATATTAAATGGGTTGGACTGAGAATCCAAGCTCCAAATGCCCGGCTTTCTGGAGCAATGCTAAGAATATGCATTTTCTGGAACAATTGCCAGGCTTGTCCTACAACAGTGAGTTTATTTCAGGGTCACACCTGAGTGTGTGATCATAACTGAGATTTTGCAAGGATGCATGGGCAGTAATTAAAAAATGAGTAATATTTACCAAAGAAATAACAGTACCTGTTCTTTCTCCTGAAAAGTATCAGGATTAAGGAATGCAATTGGGCTTCAATAATGATGGCAGTTCAGCAATGAATCCAGTTCACTGGAAGAAGGAACGCAACTGGGCTTTAAGTCATACCCTTGCTTCCAATTTCAGACCATAGGATTTCTACTAAGATATTTTCAACTTCTCTCATCTGCATCACTACTAAAACATTTCTGGCAAAGTCAAGAATTTAATTTAGCTTTCATGATCCTGAGATTAACATGCTTATAATGAGCTTATTCTTGTACTAACAAAAATAGAGTGGCATATGACACTTGGAGTAATGAAAGTTCTGGTAAAAGACTGACATTATTTCACGAAACGGAAACAAGAGACAATGATGTAAATACCAGCTTTTCACATTTGAAACTGGTTTCAAACTCTTTCTAAGGTGAAAATTATCTCATCCTAATTTCCAACTGTTTGTATCACAAAACCACTACTCAGCTGGCATGAATTCTTGTTGACAAACCCAGGGCTGACTAAAAGGGATAGCACAACTAGGATTAAGAAGTATTGCCAGGATTGAGGGAGCCTGCCTGCAACTGTCTTGAGACAGTGCTTTTCTTCATTTTAATGTCACAAAATCTAGTGTGATTATCTAACCTAAAGAAAACCCCATGCAACTTTATATTAGCACAACCCAAATGAATAAAACTGAAAATATGCAAATCTACTATTAATAACTGCCAGACTTAGATAATAACCATTGTTAATAGTTTTCCAGATTGTTTTAGGAAGGAAACAGCATGTCACCAAACTTCTAGGTACGGCTAGTTTACAAGCTAAGCTAAATGGGAGGCTTGTTCTGTGGGAGCAATACACAATACTGTCATTACAAAAGCTTCATGTTTGGCAGAACAACCATTTTTTCCCTTGATCCTTCATTCTGGGATCTATAAGACCCTGCAATTTTCAGATAGCAATGGCACAAGATCAAGATTATTACTATTTTTTTTAAGACAGCACTTTTTAACAAAAGGAGAGAAGCACAGAAACAGCCAGGCAGCAGTTGCACATGTGGCATTCATGTTTTGTAATAATTTCAGTCTGAATCCTGCCAATATCACTTCATCTCAAGCCACTTGCTGGGACGCTGAGCACATCCATCCTCTCCTGTAGGCTTTATTTCCACCCAACAAAGAGACTATGCTTGGCTCCAGAGGCTCTTAGTCTTCAGTTTCATGGGCACAAAAACAACTCAAAATCTACTATGAATAGTGAATAGGAAAAAAAACCCTTAGCAGTCAGTAGCAGGCACAGTATCATGGAGGGCTTCTCCATTAGTAGAAAGCTGCCTTGTAAAAATAATCATTGGCAGAAACAGGACTTGCAGAACATTTGTGAAAGGCAACTTTCTAAAAAGATTTCGTTATTTCCCATAGTTTAACCCAAGATTTTTTTTAGCAGTCTACAGTTATTTTAAGCACTGACCATACTTTTAGGTATCACTTGATCTTACAAAATTCCATAGGCTGTCTATCTGCAGCTTTGGTAATACAATAGTTATTGTCATGAAACATTTATAAAACGCTGAATAGGAAAGAACACTGTTTCAGATAAGAAAAGCTACAGTTGTTCTTAAAAAAAGCCAGCATACATAAAGAAATACAGACTTGTAAAAATTATTTTACAAGCAAAGTGCGATTACTGTCAATAAAAGTATGAAAATAAAATATTAAGGAAGACATCTTAAATAAACTTTTCCTTTACATTTTGCACAGCGCAGAGTTCACAATACTGCTGTGACTGGTATTGTTGTGATGCGGTTGCTGAGGTTGCAAGACATTTTGTGACAGCGAAGATGTGGGGTTTGTTGTACATAATACCATTAAATCTTCAATCTTCAACTAAGTGCAACAGATTTCCTTTTTTCTTCTACAGTCATGTGTAATTAAAGTATTGGTTTTAGACTATTCTACAGACAATAGCTGGAATTCTCACTGTACCTAGGGGCCAGCAAGTGACATGATATCTTTCTGAACTGTCACCCTGCACAGATAAGGAGAAGCCTCTGTCAGGGCTCTGAGCGTGCTAGAACAGGCCTAAACAGCCCTGAGCAGACTCACCTGGCATCTTCTGCACTCTCTGCCCATGGGCCCAGGGGCTCCTTTTAAAATCAGGCCTGTGCCTTTGTTCCTTGCTTGAGCTACCTCATAGGACTGCTGGAGGGAGATCTGGGCCTACACAAGTAATACTGGGCTGCATCTGACTGAAGCTACCCTCACCAACCCTGATCCCGACCTGCACATTGACTTCCTGGCTTACCTTAGACCTGCCTTGACAGCACATGTGCACCTGATGAGCCTGCTTTGGTTCTGCCGTGCTCTGGCATGGTAGGGCGGGGCTTTGGCCAGTGAGGCATCAGCCCTGCCGGCTCTGTGGCTGGGCTTGGCTGCCTGCCCCACAGGGAGAGGTCGCCCCCCAATGGCTTCTGTTGTGGTGGTACCTTACATAAACATCTGAAGACGCAGAATATGGACAACAAAGAAAACCCCTCTTTTTTGAATCATAGTGCTTAAAAAGGGCAGCTTCAGCAGTTTGGAGGTACTTTGACGTTTAGGAGCCACCACATAACCACCTGCTCCTCTAATAGGTACAATGAGCTGGAGTAGGTGGCTAGTCTTCCCAGAGACAAAATCATTTGTATGATGTGAAGCTTTAATTCTCAAGAAAGATTTCTCTGTCTCTCAAAGGCAGTTTGGAGAAGGAGGAGGCAATGTTCTTCAGTTTTAACAGGAACTTGTATTCAGTTTAATTAAACTTCCACTGTATTCCCAGGAACAACAGCTGGAATTAAAACAGTTGAAAGAGGGAGTAATTTTGTGGCATGTGGTAGGCTATATCCACAGAACATATGATATGCATCAGCTTAGGGTCAGGTTGTGCTTTGAAATGTTAAAGAAAAAAGAAATCCCTTCATGACTTAACATTGCGTGTTTGCCTGTACTCAATATTTTCTAAGTTGAGAGTGTCAACTTGGATATCCTATGAACTAGTGCAACAACACATATCCTAAGTATAGCCCTTTCAGTACAGTCTGGATGCAAAGGAGTAAAATAACTTTAAGCGCTGTAGAAAAGAGATTACGTGCTTTTTAAATCTATCCTCAGGTTCACAGGTCCTGTGCATGTCGTCAGCATACACTTCATCAGTACACATATCCATCTACAGAGGAAATCCCTGCGGGGACATTTTTACAACATACCTCTTCCGGAAGGATTACTCAGTCAAAAACCTGATATTAGTTTTGTACTCAGTGATATGATGGACTATGCTCAAAACAATAATAGGCCATTATCTTTTTTTTTTTTTAAGATGCTTAGAACTGTAGATAGAAACTAACATCTCAGCACTGCGCTTGCTATGTTAATGTAAAAGAACAGAAGTGCTGCATCTGCTGGAAGGTGGATTTTTTATTTCAGTTTTGTACACTTGAAACATTCTTAAAAGCAAACCCTTTTTCTTTTAAAGTAACTTTAATGACATGGTTGACAGATTATAGTTCAGTTTCTACCAATGAAAGCGTGCATATATTACATGCAAGTAAAATGCACTTATATCCTGGTTACTTTACATTTATTCCTAGATTTTAAGTTTCCTCCAATGCCTCTCATTATCCAAGTTATTAAGTAGTTAAAAGTGAATGGAACTGTTTTAGAAATAATGAAGCATTGTACTTCTAGTCCGAGCTAAAACTTGTGACGAGAGCTTATTATAAAAAAAAAAGAGTATTTTTGAATGAAGAGGTTAATGAGGAATGTATGTCACAGCCAATAACCCCTTGAAGTATAATTTGTTTTGGGTATCCCTTCTATGGTTTTAGTCAGTTTCTTTGGTAGGCAAAACAGGAAATCAAAATGATATGCATACATATGGTATTAGAGTGTAAGATCTGTCTTTTTACAGCATGAAGAAAGAGATCTTTCTTCTCTTGCAGGTATAATCATTAAGGGGCATTCTGCCTCCATTTTCATAAGAAATTAGAAGATGTAGTTATCAGATGAGGATTACATAAAAGAACTGCAATACATAAGCCCCACTTTTAAATTGGCATAAACCACTGCTTTGGTTTAAGATGGCATACTGACGCATAAATCATAAGGAAGGAGACATATATAGTCAATTCTATCAGTAAATGCTGAATCTGATTCCTCTGTTTAGAATTTCTAAGTCACTCAAGTGACATATTTGATAGGAATGTGATCTAATTGTTTTGCTGCTAATCCTGAAACAGTTGCTATTAGGAGCAAATTAGCAAGAGACCTTTGGATAATTCTACCACTCAAATCAAAGTCTCAGTCAATTAGCCGTCTTAATAAATAACAGTTCCCTAAAAAGAGACAGGAAAAAGAGACTAAACAAATATGCAAAAAAACCCACAAGATGAAATTTTACAATTTTCCAAAGGTCAGGAGGAAGCCAGGATCTAAATGATGCTAAATGTCTTTATTCAGACGTATTAAAACCAACATGAAATAACATTAACATAATGATATTTTTCATTGTGGTCACAGGCTATATCTGTATACAGAGTTCAGTTCAGACGCGTGTAATGAGGGTCTGGGAGGTAGCTCAGAGCAAACAGTTTGGTCAGAAGCACTTACGGAGTAACCAGAGGCTTTTGGCTTTTTGTGGCCCTTTAGCTGTCTTGACTATGTCATGGAAATGAGAAGGGATGCCCAATACAGGGATGGTTGATTTCTTCATGGAATTAGTGTTTCCCTACTCAGAGAATGCACATTACTCTATCACATACACGCATATGTAGTACATCTGCCTGTCCCCTGCTTTTATTTTACCTGTTTCAGCTATTTACTTAATGCATTTTGCTGTAGGTCTTGAATTCAGGCCAACTGTTTGGTAACAGAGGAAACTGACTATACATTCCATTGCTCTAGAGCATGTCTGTATTCTAAGCATGTCTTTTGGGAGGTATGATGCTGTACATGTACTATTTTGTAGGGAAAGATGTGTAGAATGAATAACTTGAAATAATACACCAACCTGTAAAAAAATCAAAAATAATAAATTAGAGGTAAGGGAAAATATACTTTGCAATCATGCAACAGAGATAGTCTTGATGGTACAGTGTGGTACAGGTTCTTATGATTTGGAATTGAATCCATAGGAAGCTCCCTTATATGTAGAGGAGAAACTGCCCTTATCCCAGTGTTCTTTTCCTGTGTTGCTGCTGAATAATGCATTTTATACTCACATTTTAAAAACCTACATTTAAAATGCTGACTTGATTAACAAAAACTGCCCAGCATAGAGTGTCTAACTTTCAGCAAAAAAGAGCTTTGTAAGTACAGACTAAAGGGGGAAATTATGTCACAAATCACTGCACATATGGTTACTGACACTGGCAATATATAGGGTATTAACTCACATGATAACCTAATTCTGTTTTTGTTAAAGACAACAGCAAACTCCTGCTGCCTAGCATAGAAACAGAACCGAACTCTTAATATCCTGAGGAACTGGTAGTACTATACTCTACAAATTATAATGCTACACCCATTTCTTCTTATCTGATCATAATTCACACTTTAACGCTGTGATTAAATGAATTCAAATAAATCAAAATATTTTTAACAAAATAGTCTCTGACTTAGAGTGGTCTTTGCATATGAATGCATAATTGTTTACCCTCATTTATCACACATAAGTGCCCAGTCTTGGTCATAACAGTTTTTCTGCACATGTAGGATATTATTCATAATGTATATTTCATTCACAATCCATTATAAACAAGATATATCAAAATATTTTAAATTCATTTAAATTTTCAGTTTTATATACCTTTATTTAAGATGGTTTAAATCAATAAAGAGCTACTTATTAAAAAGTCTTGAATAGATTCTATGAAAAGAAGTTAAATTTATGGTGTTTAGTATTGCACATTATACAGTTTCTTTATTTTTTGCTCACTTGCTCATGCTGTGAAAAAATCATGAATATTTAGCTATTAAATGAAATGCAAAATTTTCATTACCATTTTATTGAAAACTTGACATCTTAAAACACCATACATACCATTAGTATTCTAGTACATTGTCACCTTATTGAAAAATGCTGCTAAAAAACAATACCACCATTCAGAGAAAAAAAATTGTCCGCCCAAGGCTATTAACTATAGTTCTACACATACATTAGTGACAAATAAGTGAAGCAGCCAATGCTCACAAAAGATGTCACTAAAATGCTTGGAAACAACTGTAACCATAGAAACCATCTCACACTGCAATCTGAACATCTTTTGTCAGTGTTTGACTAGAAATGAGATGCTTAAAATCATTAGGCTATCAAAAAATCTGAAGTCTCTTCATTGAAATTTACATATTTAAATATTTTGAAACCTGCGAAAACTTCAACATGATACTTTCATAAAATATTGTTTCAGCTCCTAGCCCTCAACTATCACTTTAGATACAATAACAAGGATTATACAGATGACTACTCCCTCCCCCAAAGTCTCCCCCACCAGACCCTATCTTTATTATGCATACACTAGAAGAACCTAGGCATTAAATAAATAATAAAAAAGCACCACAAAAAACTGGGATAAGAAGTGAGGAGAATTTACACAAAATATTCACAGACATGGCATTCGCTATCTCTACTTATTGCTTTGGGTTTTTAAAAAAATCTTCATAAACCTCACTCACCCTACTGACAGGATGACTGATATTGTATAACCTTTGTGATATTAGGTACAAAATTGCCTACAGCCAACAAAATACCTGAACAAGAAATTTTCTCGACTGACTTAGAGTTTGAGAACTTTGGAAGATTAAGTATCTCTTCATTAGGATAATGGCTTACTATGAATAGTACCTAATAAAAAGGGCCTGTACAACTCCTGGCCTATAGAATAATAGTACATCCAAGCCTTTCTGTAAAGTGACTGATCCTGTCCTTTAGGGCTGGAGGAATATATAGGAAGGCAGCCTTAGTTCTTTTTGTGGTGGGACTCACTATTACAGTATATCTGTGTTAGTCTGAAAATCAACCGTAGAAAGCAAACCAAGAGCATAAATGCGGATTGATCCTTTAACACAACAAATTTCAGTGTTACAAAGGACAGTTGATAACAGATGTGATATTGTTTGCAGGGAAGGTTTGCTGATATTTAGTAGAAAAAACATTTCCCATTCTATATGTGCTCTAATTTACTAATAATGAACTATGAAATTTTGGAGATACAGATCAAAGACATTTTTAATGAAAAAGCCAAGGACTAAAATAATCTGTACACTTTTCTTCCATTAGCTTTTCCACAGGTCCTGAGCTTTCAGTTGGGTATGGGTATGTTAGTCTTAACTAAAGATGTTAGTCTTAACTAAGACTCTGTTGTGCAATACATTACTTGTCTATTTAATTTTCCATGGCTTTAAGCAAAATTCAGTGGTCTTATAAACAACAGATTGACAAAAGTCAAAGATTCTGAGCTTGTCCTTTAAAGCATTTTTTGTCAACACATTATCTTAGAATCATAGAATAGTAAGGGTTGGAAAGGACCTTAAGATCATCTAGTTCCAACCCCCCTGCCGTGAGCAGGGACACTTCCCACTAAATCATGTCACCCAAGGCTCTGTCCAACCTGGTCTTGAGTACCACCAGGGATGGAGCATTCACAGCTTCTCTGGGCAGGTAATTATAATTTAACACTTCAAAGAAAATGCAGATAGTTCCAAATTCCCCCTTTTCCCACCACCTATCCTTTAATGGTAGAAAGGTCAGATTCCAAGGCCATCAGTCTGATGCTTTCACAAATAATATAAAACACATTAGAACTGGTGTGAATGTCTTTCCTATGATAAGCAAAAGAGCTAGTACAAGTTGAAAACTTGAGATGTTATATTTATCAACAAACTAGAATGCAAGTGAAAAGAAGCAAAAGAGGAAGAAATGAAGGAATATGTCATACAATTCATTAAAAAGTGGTTTTGTTATGTGTGTTTTACCAACAAGCTTCACAGAATTAAACAACTATTTTAATATTTATTTAATATTTTTAATATTTTAAATGCATCAGTCTCATTCTGTAATTAGTAATTGACAGTATAGACTCTGGAGTGGTTGTCTACATAGAGACTGTGATGCAAACATTAAAAGAAATCACAGGAACACAACATAAAAGACTGTAAGATTATAGTTTCTAGAAGGAGTATAATAAATGTAAGCACAAAGGTTAAAAAAAAATGTTTTTTTTTTCCTTAATGTGTTCTCTGAAAATGAATGGCTCAAAATATTTTAAAGATGATGATGTAATCCTTTTCAAGTAGTGGGATGAAGTATTCTACGCAAGTACCTAATCATTTTTGTCCAAAGTAATAATGAATTTTGATTTCTGAATCCAGCCTTGTCCTATATTGTACCCCTAATGAATATTATACCCTTTAATGCATATTTAAAGTGATTGCTAATACTACTTTGTTGTCTGTAGTTCATTGTCTTAATACTGCACAAAGCTGTCATAAGTTCAATGTTTTAAAGAAGACAAAGAAATGGAAAAAATTTATGGACTAGGATCACAATTTTTCTTATCATTTACTGTTCTAATAGCCTTTACTGTATTTGGTATCTGATGATAAAATAACAAATATCTTGGTTTCACCAAATCACTTACACAAAATTGCTCCTGTGGATGCCTGACTCATTCATTGAACATGTCTATGTCATATGTTTTATTGAAGGATTATAAAGTAGGAACTCCTTTCCTTATCTTTAGTAAGCCTTGTTTTAGTATTATCATTATGAAAATATATAGTACATGCTGTAATAAAACTACATACAGAATGATATAAATATATAGATTATAAAAACTATTATCAAAGACATCAATTTACCCAATGTTGACGAAAACATGACAACTCCCCACTTTCAAAACCCTTTTAGCATTACAGGCATACCAACATACCCAAAATTGGAAATTAGCTAGTTCTACATCAACTGCTGGTGGAAGAATCTGGTGGCAGAATCTACTTTAATTCTTCTATTTTTGATCTATTTTCCATTCCTGAAAACAGCTGACACAAAATTATGGAAGAACAGGTCTGTTCCAACAGCAGAATGTCATTGCCACATATATCTATTGCTTACAGTCATATCTGATAGGTATCCCAGGGTAAATAAAAATGTATTTAAGCAACTCCTACAGTCATCAGCACTTTTCTACAGCTAACTGGAAAGTATTTATTTATTGTACCAGTTGGTATTACTAAGTAGCACAAAACTGAAACTGTGAGATAGGAAATATATTGAGATATTTGCATTTTTGACCTAGCTTGAATAATAATTTTTCTTCTATACTAATATTTTTCATGAAACTGAATTCCACATTCAGTAAATTCCCTCAAGAAAAATATAATACATTTGGGGTTTTTTTTTGTTTTGCTCTTTGGGTTTTTTCAAATTTCTGTGTATCAGCATTCAAGTATTTTTCCATGAGTATTTATTATAAGGATGTGTATAATCCCTAGTGTCTGTATGCTCCTACAACTTCCTTTGTTGACTGCAAAGTCTAAGAGTATAGCATCCTTTCATTCTGGATCATTACATGTTTTTTGCCTAGAAATGTAGGAACATACACCTTTGCTGAAGCTTTAAGTGTACTGGTTTTTTATTTGCTTTCAGGTACAATCTAATAATTCATTTGCTAAGTTACTCAGTAATTGGTCTTGGCTACATTAAGCGATAACGTTTCTTCTCTTTACTGCAGAAATGATTATCAGCTGGGCAACTTGGTGTAAACATGAAGTGGCTCAATGAGAATAACTTGGATCTTTTCTAGGTACAAAAGTCTAATCCAAAAATAATTTAGCAAATTCACACAGAGACGTCCATAAACAATTACTAATGAAAACAGGCAGGGATGTACCCTCTAGCACACCCTGAAACAACTGTGGATTCTGAGAAGCAGGAAGGGGATGGACTGCAGAAAGTGGCCAGGCTTACTTGCTTTCAGTAAATATCTCCTATTTCCGTCATTTGAGACAGAATACTGTTCTGGATGGCCAAACTCATTACTCCCGCCACAGCAAGGCATGTCTCGGGTGGGTTCCTCCTTGACTTCTAAGGCCTACTAGATTACATATACATAGTAACATCACAGATCATTTGTGGTTTGGACTTCAAACTTCATATACATTTGTATAATTAAATGATAACATTATTACATATCTGACAACTGACTTGAAACAATGTTTTGCAACCTTTGCGGTGGGTATGTCTTCACATTCGCAATCATGAGCCATGCTTGTAGACAGTTGTTAGGAAACTGGAACACATACCACCTTCATTTTCTGTGATAGGAAACTTGTAGGAATGCTTTCTGTTCTGATGTATGATAAGGTTGATGAAATTTCTCCGCATGTCAATCATTTTAATTGCTGTTACTGTTCCACTCTATTCTACCACAGTCACACTTCAAACTATTTTTTTTGCTTGATTAGGACAGAGTGTCATTATCCTGACACCAAACATTTCAGACATGTACTGTTATCTCCAAAGCAGGGAGAGAGGACTTTGGATAAAATCTCAATCCATTTGAGATCATTATAAAAATACTATATTTGCCTTAATTAAATTTACATCTGACCATAACAAACCATGTGTTGCATCTATACTCCTTGTATTCTGTTAAGTAGACTCCCAGTATAACAGTCATTAACTGTATTTACCCCTCATGCTTTGCTTTGGTCTTCATAAGTATGGAAACCAGAAAAAAATAGTTACAGGATGTGACTAGCTGATGTAATGTTTTATCTATAACTAAATTTCAAAAAAGGATGCATATGACTAGGATATAAAATAGCCATAAAATAATTTGTTTACAACATGCATCCATTTAGAATTTTATCAGCAGCTTATTATGCAATGCTTTGTTCAGCAAGAAAAAAAAAACCCAAAACAAAAAAAAACACACCAAACCCCAAACCCAAACCAAAAAAAAAAAAAAAACCCAAACCAAAAAAACCTCGAGCAACCATGACACCAGCTAAATAAACAACCCAAATGAAAAACCAGGGAAAATAAATTATTCTGTTCTCACAATCAGTGAATAAATGATGCTCCTTTTTATGCAGAACAATAACATTGTTTCTGCCAAGTCAGTCCTGAAGATGTGTAGGGCTCTGATTTTTTATCTGTAAGTGTGAAGTTCTACACCTAAATGAAGTATCATTAGACACAGTTCAGCATAATGCCTCTGCCAAGACAACGCTGATCTTCAGAAAATGAAAACCATCAGAAGGGAAAACACATTTTCTCCTTCTGAACTTTAATAACACATGATGAACTAACACATTTAAAGATGCATATCATATCATTCACATACCTAGACATTATTCTGTGTAGAAATAACATACATTGCAAGTAAACAAACTCCACACAGTGCATGGAATAAGCAAATTACCATTTTTACCAAGCAGTTGTTGAAACATACACATCAGCCACAAATTGCAAAAAAGGAATTGATTGTACACATGAACTAGGGAGGCTGGCTACACCGAATATCCAGCTTTCATGCCTTCTTATACTTAATATATTTTATTGTTGACACCCAACTTCCCACTGCTGAGTTAAGCAAACACCAAAATCATACTCTTACCTTTCATTTACAAAATTGATCTAGTAATTATGGCGATGGTAAACATAAGATTTACAACTTTTTCATGCTTTCATATGCTTAACGACTTCATGTAACCATAGATACATCCTAATGTCTTAATAGCAGCAATTTCTGATTTGAAACTCAAAGTGTTTTAAATATCTATTATTTATGCCTTCACAGTCTATCAAATAACTTTACACCCAGCATTTGTACTTGAGTACAAGCACTGGTGTTAATACTAAACAGGTTAAAATATTCATAATTAAAAATCCTTTGTCAAGCCAATTGTATCAGCAGAATTCTGATACTCATTCTTGTAAAGAGGCTGAACTTTTACAGTGCATCATCAGACTGCCTGCAGGTCATCTGAGTTGCTAACATCAGTAGAATCAAGCAGTAGCACATGAAGATGGCATTCCATCTGATATCTGCCCTCTGATATTGAAATTACATTCAATATACCACTGGGTAGACAAAGATATTTTACAGCATTTATAAATGCTAATCTTGTTTTTCAGTCTTAGCTGTTGTTTATTGTCAAGCTCACAATAATGGATTCAAAGCTTGACTACAAATACACACAAAATACTGAAAAACAGGAATATTATCTCAATTTTTCACTGAAAATTATTATTGCTGACTTTTTTTTTCTTTAATCACATACAATTCAATCAAAAGATTCAATCTGGAATGAGTCTGATTTTGCAGCAGCAGATTGCAATCCTTCCAAACATCGTAAAATGCAACCTGTTCCACATTAGGTGTCAATATACTTTTCCTTCTATAGTAAATCAGTAGTAGCCCTATCTATAATCTCTTCTGTAAGCAATGACTAAATCTATGCTAATTAACTAAACCATCCAGGGCTTGAGTTCATGTGATCATCCACACTGTTTAAATGTTTGGCATATTTTTGTCCTGGATCAGCTGGCATTCTTCTGGTACACAGGGTGGGCTGGACTGGGAACTTCTCAGGAGGCTTCTATAGGGACAGCCGAAGGGATCAGCCCTTGTTGTGCAGTGGAAGAATGAGGGTTTCACTAGCTCTGGGCATTAGCCACACTTGCATCTTACCACTAAACATGATGGAGAATCATAACTAGCAGACATGGTCAAACTGAATCATACCTTCCAGAAGAGAGGCATTTCTAATTGAACCTTTTTAATGCATCATATAATTACCTTGTCTAGAACACACAAAATAAAGTGCTTCTAGGCTTTTTCCCTTAAACTTGATCTGCGATTTTCTAGTACTGAATGCTACACATCTACAGATAAGGTGGTACAAGGTAGCAATTTTCTCTGCCATTATTTTATGTGTAAATGGATTGACCAGCTCAGAATCCCTTCCCTATCTTTTCTAATTCCTTCCCGGGGCCTGAGAATAGTTTTTCTATTGGGGTAGGCCAACCTTTGAAATTGACATCATTCTTAAGAAAGTGGCATTTCCTTTCTCTCATGTCACAGGTCTAATACAGTCCCAGAACACTGGAGTTGATAGCATTGTGAAAGTTCTGGAAAAGGGAGGGAAGAACAGAGGTCAGAAAGAAAATGGTATTGTTCTCTGGGGCTGTAATAACTTCTAGATTTACCATTTCTATGTTTCCATTTTCCAAGAGTTCTTAGGGGACATTAATACTTAAATGACCCTTTTCACTTGCAAAAGTATAGTCCTTTATTTTTTCTTCAGCCTTATATTCTTATAAATACATAAGGCAGAGGGGTTTATGAAATAAAGATCAGAATCTTTACAACTTGAGTCTCACTGACTTTAGTGGTGTATGGACTACTGCTTGCACCACTTCGTGCACTGATCCACTTCAAAGCTTCTCATTTAGTGCTATAAAGCTACTTTCTTCTATGAACCACTCCCTTGCTTTTATTATATTGAGTGGTACTGCAGAAGGTAGATCTGTATTGAAATTGCCTCTTAAACAGAGCTGAAATTGCATCCTCAATTTCTTATACATCTGTTGAAGGCTGTAACCAGTAGCCAGCCAAAAAAAATAGTGCTTTTTTCTGCTGTCTTTGGTGTAGCGTCCTCTGAGTAGCTAAAAAACCCCCCAAAATGACAAAGTATCTCCCAAAGCAAAATAATAATACCTGGACAATTAATCTATTTGCAATGGTTTAGTATTACTCTTATTGAAGACTTCAAGATTTAAGTGACCTTGTGTATGTTCAGCAAAATTTACAGAAATTTAGATTATTCAGGGGTGATGAAGCAGTAAGTGGAGTTTCTGAAGCTTTCAGTGGTGCTTAAATGTTGGACCTGCTGTTTAAATATATTCAGGGAATCTCATCTTAAATGTTTTTACCATAAGCATAATTTAAAGGACCTCATAGCTAGACGTTGGTTAGTTCACAAAATGGTATTTTCAAAAACCAGTAAGGCATAATGTTGAACAGAGCACTAAAAATGTAGTTTCAGAGCCTGAGAGACCTTCAAATTGCAACACGAAGTGTTTTTAGAATATGCTTAAATTCCTTATTTTGTTATTGGTGCTCTGAATCTGAACCTCCTGCCGCTGTTTAGAAAGCAGTTTCTCGAAGTGAAATCTAATTCCATCATTAGGGATCAGATTGTTCTAAGAAGCTGGATTAGAGCAGCATCAGCATGAATTTCAAAAACTTGCATGGAGCTATAAATATAATGTGCAATATTTTGCAATATCTAATGTGTTTTGGTCTACTGTTGAGCATGCCCCATTGTTAAAACCAGCTGTGTTCTTTCACTTTTCATTTCTAAAAAGCTATGATAAAGGCTGTCAAAGCAAACCCTGCAGCACCAGCCTTTCTTGATAAAAGTTCTGTGTACACAGTACATAGTAATCTCAAGATGGAACTTCGTTTCAAACCAGAACAAAATCTTCAGCTAATTATAAGTGAACTATATTAAGCACAAAAGGCAATTTCAATTTACACTGAACAAAGTTGCATTTTACTCTTTCCTTTCAAAATGCATTTGTCGTGGCTTCTGAAACTAATTGAAAATTCATTTTGCTTAATTTTCTAAGGTTATTTCTTTTATTGCTTTTAAGTAGTCTGTGTAATACTGTAAGGTCTAAATCTCCAACCCCCCCCCCCCACCAAAAGATAAGCGGGGCTTTTTTTGTGTGTTAATTTGTATTTAAAGCTTTAGAATAAGAAATGAATCATTCTTTCTTTTCATTCCTTACATCACATTAGTGCAGCAATCACTAAACTGACGCTCTTATTATGAACACATTCAAAGCACTTGGAGGAAAATTGCCAACAGAAGTACTACATAAAAATAGGTCTGCTGTTTAAACAGAAGCGGATTAAAAATAAAACTGCAGTTTATAGGTGACTGGTTAAAGGAAAAAAGAAATTTCACACTTTTATTTGTTTTGACTTTTCTGTATATGATGTAAAGCAAACCTTAGGAAAATTTTCTTTTTCCTTTTTTTATTCTCATAGCTATTTTTTCAGCTACATTTTATGGAAAAACTATGGAATTGTTTCCTTTTCCTGAAACCTTTATGACGGGTGGATAATTCTCACCTGCATTTGTAGTTATTTACAGGATTTGGTTGGATCCAGGCAAAGACATGAAGGTTAAAACTTCCCGGATTTATTACCTCAGCTCTACCTCCTTGAGAACCTTTTAGTGGCTACATTTTTTTGGTCTCAAAACAGTCCATAATAAAGTTTATAAGCCAGAATTCAGACCAGATTTAGACCTGGTAGGAATGATCATGTCAACAAGAAGACAAGTATTAAAGTATGTGACTAAATGGCAGGTCACCATATGGGAAGGGTGCTCAGAAGACTCAACACAGCAACTAGGGTAGAAGCAGGATCCCATTAAGGAGCCTGGGAGTGGACCAAAATGACATACTGAAAGAGGTAAGTAACTCACAGAAACTGCAGAGCTGGCATGTGGCTTTCTCTTAGGATGCAGGAACACACTTGCCAGTTACCCAGCACTGCACAATGTGGTGTCAACTGAGGATGTGAGTGAAGTTTTCTACTAGTCCTTTGAGACTAGAACTGAGCTCTTTATAGTCCCTGGTTTGTTCACTGTGAGTAGGAGCAGCAGGAATCCAACAGCAGCTTTTTTGCAGCCTGGGTATTGGCCGCAGTGCTGATGAGCAATTCAAAGTTCCAGGCATTTCCTCTTGCCTCTCGGATCAGTTGAAAATTTGGGAAGAAACATTTTGAAACCAAGTTAGGAAAGAAGCAAGAAGACTGGAGGAGAGAAGTAAATTTATTTTAAATGCATCACATCATCATTGCAGTTTCATCTTCCTACTCTGGGGTCTGTAATGCTTCTAAAAAATAGGCTTACTGTCAGTGAGGACTTGCTGAACAGAATTCAGAGAGGTTGGTGGGAGTGACTCAGAGCCAGCTCAAGACTTCTCAGCAGTGTTAACTGATTTTAGTTCCCTAATGTTAAAGATAAAACTAAACATCTGAGGCTATGAGATAGGATGAGAGACACAGAGATCAGTGATTTCTCTTTCTACTATTAAAGGACTAGAAGAGAAGTTTGGTTTTGATAATTACTTCAGCTTCAGGGGCTGAGGATTAGCAATACTGAACATTATCTGAATGCGTAGGTAACAGGCAGAGATTAATGGGCCGTTTTGCTACTTTTGCCAAAGCAGCAGAGTCTGCAACCTGTTATTGGAGCCAACCTGGTATTCTAGGCAAATCTTAAATACCTAAACTTAGCTCTGGTTTGATATGTCCACTACATTGTTACAAGGAAAGGTATAAATTATATAAAAGAAGAATCAAAAGGAGTAAGAATCAGGCAGAACCCAGGGCAACTGCCCCCCCCCAGGAATGGTTATCAGTCTTCTTCTGTGTCCAGCTCTGGGGTCCCCAGCATAAGAAGGGTGTGGACATGTTGGAGCAAGTCCAGAAGAGGGCCACAAAGATAGAGGGCTGGAGCACCTCTGCTATAAAGACAAGCTGAGAGAGTTGGGGCTGGTCAGCCTGGAGAAGAGAAGGCTCCAGGGACGTACACTAGTTGTCTTCCAGTACCTACAGACAGCCTACAAGAAAGCTGTAGAGGGACTTTCTACATGGGCAAGTAGTGATAGGACTAGGAGGAATGGCTTTAAGCTGAAAGAGGGTACATTTAGGTTAGATATTACAAAGAAATTCTTCACTATGAGGGTGGTGAGGTGCTGGCACAGGTTGCCCAGAGAAGTTGCGGCTGCCTCATCCCTGGCAGTGTTCAAGGCCAGGCTGGAAGGGGCTTTTAGCAACCTGGTCTTGTGGAAGGTGTTTCTGCCTTTGGCAGAGGGGCTAGAACTAGACGATTTGTAAGGTCCCTTCCAATCCAATAATTCTATGATTCTATGATATGATTTGATTATTCTTTATAATTTGTTTAATGGTTATTGGTCTTTTTTAATTCCTATGATATGCTTAATTAGAAAACAGACAAAATAATGTAATCTTTATGAAGGCATATTGAGAAAAAACCCTAGGTCTGAGATGTATGGAATTTGGACTCAGAATGCAAATTAGACACATGAAGCTGTGGTTAACCTTATTATAGTCTACTGAGCACTTGCTGATAGGTGGCTGTTTGTGTGCCCAGCAGGTTGTGGAGGAACCTTTATCCTTCCAGATGGGATTTTCAGTCCATACTGTCAAGCCACAAGGTGTTTGGATGGACACCTAGCACACTCCTCCCTCCTTCTAGAAGATTAGGACCACAGAAAGATCTTTGGTGTGTTCAGAGGTTATAACCCAGGATGTATGAGTCTTCTCTATTGGTTTGATGGTTAACCTGATGAATGTAAGCTTCTTTGTCATTTTTGCTCCCCTAGTAATTTACTATTTGGTAGATAACAAAAATTGTGCACAGCTGCAGTGCATTACTCATTTGATTAGGTCATGACCAAGATCTGGGATATGTCTTACAAAGTGTCATATTTAGTCCTGTTCCTGCCAGCTCATTTCTACAATTTCAATATTATGTTAAGTTACAGGTTTATGGGTCAATGTTTTTCTGATCAAATTACCTTCATCAGGTCCATTTCAGTGTTGCAGTGGCATAGCACAATGCTGGAAGAGGTTGAGTCTGGCAAGCTAAGAATCACAAGTAATTCATGATATTGACAGCTGTTTGCAGGCAAGCTTGAGACTAGTGAGTATGATAGTTTTCAGCTGTATTTCTGGCTGTCAGAGGTGCACTACAAAAAGGAGGGTCTTTAATCTTCCAGAAGAAAGAAAAAAGTAAAAGCTTGGTACCTGAAAAAAGTAAAAGCCTGGTACTCAAATTTGTGTATTTGAAATTGGAGACTAACTTGGGTTAATCCTGTCTCTGATAGAATAAGATAATAAAATTAGAGCCATGACCTTGAGAGCAGAATTGGATAGAAAAATACTACTTGGGTATTTAATGGTTTTTCTGCGACCATGTACCTGACAATGGCACCTGCTAGGGCATTTTGTGACACATTATTGGTGACCATTGGCAGTGAAAACCCCACCCAGGGAGGTAAAAATTAATGAAGAGGAACCAGCATTTGTGCCAAAGATGTTGAATATATATTTTTGAGTTTGAGTTGAGTTTTTCAGAATGGGTACAAAGTAGATCTCTCCATTGTTAGGGATAGCATGCCATATCACAGACATAAGGGGAACAGCTGCATTCATCTTGTTGAGCTGGTTAGCCTGCCAAAGCTTTGGTTGGGATGAACAGGAATTTAGGACAGGTACCAGAACAATAAATAAAAAATGTTTCATTGAAGCTGTCAAACTGAGTAAGGGAATCTACTGATAGACTTTTTAAAGACCTTTTTATTCAATTCAACTTTGTTAGTATTTATCATAAATGACTAACAAGTGATTGAAAGAAAAACCTTTATTTGTTGTGTACTTTGCATTCCCTAATCCTGCAAGGGATGATACTTTGGTTCTATTGAGAGAATGCTATAGTTTCTTCCTTATTAGGTGCAATAACTTATTTTAAACAGAAAATAGCCATGCTGTTACTACTTATATACTCAATTTCATGTTACAGTTAAGAACAGCAAGAGTTGGTCTTTAAAAATCAGCTCTGTCACTTCCGTAGCCCTACAAGTAATATAATTTATAAAAAGGAACAGTAGACTTCATCAACTGAAAAAGCAAGGATTATTTTAAAAACCAAAACATGCATGATAAACAGGTCAGGCCTTCGTACCACAAGGAAGTCTTTAGGCTTTAAATTCTGGTAACATTTACCTGTAGAGTTGTCATATATTTTTTAACTGTACAGTCGTCATATATTTGTTAACTGTATGCTGCTTTGTGATTGACTTATTTTATGTCTTTCAAGTAATTTATTGCTTGCTTGTTTTTTTTAATATAAGTACCAGTAGGTAGGATGTTCCCGCCTTGTTGTTTTGAAAAGAAAAAAGTGCAGATGATTCAACAAAATATACCCTTAATACTTATGAAATCTGTGGTGGCCATTTCTCTTTCCTTATGTACTGAGAAGAAAGGCTGTCTCCTTGCAACTGTGTAGAAAAGGACAAACCAAACAACTGTAATGCCATAGCAGAACCCTAACAGAAATGTGAAAAAAGGCACACATAGTCAGAGGGAATTACTGTTGTGACGCTCCTAACAGTGAGATTGTTATTTCCACAAGTTTATAATTGCTTTAAAGCACACAGTAAGACCAAAACTATAACTTCGTAATTTTTCCTGTCTCCTGAATCAAAAAGAATACTTAATTGCCCATGGCCATAATTGTTATTGCAAATGAACTGAAAAAGAGCATCAGAATGGATGTCCTTCTATGGATGCTGCTTTTTTAAGGGTTTAGGGATACATTTGATTACAGGTCAAGATCCATGACACACTGGCATATGCTTAATTTTAAGCACATGAATAGTTTAACCAATTATGATGGGATTATTCAGATGTTTATTATAAGTGTTTTGCTGGATTGGCAAAATCAATAGATTGAACTATGCACGTGAAATAAAAGCACCTTTGCAAATATCCTTTTTCTGCCTTGATTAGTTCTGCCTAAAGCCTCAAAATGTTCCAACCTCAAAATGTGACTGTTTCTTATGGTTCCTAAGTCTACCGTAAATAATTTATTACATTCCAAGTTCTTTACATACTTTTTCAAATTTTAGTTATGATAAATGTTTTCACATCTTTCTAAGGAAATTCTGTCTATGAGGTTGAAAATATATTCCTTTCCCCCAGGAAAGAAGCTTCATCTTTATTTCTAGAATCACTAACATTGCTATATGGTAGAAGACAGATAGATAAATGTAAACATTTTATATATTCCTTCACTTGAGAGAAAATATGCATTTCATTTTCCCCTCCAGCTGTTCCACTTCTGTTCATGTCTTCTTTGGATATATAAGGAAAATATCATAACTGTAGCTTCCCATTATATATAATCTAATTTGAGCCTCATGACACATTTTATTAGGACTTCTAGATGATTGCTTAGATCTTATAAGACATTTATATTTTTCTTTAATCTGTGGAAGTCATAAATGTTAATTGTCAATTCATATACTTTAGCTTTGCTATGCAAAAAAATGTCTTCTTTATGTAAAGCTTGCTTCATCAAATTTTCTCTTGCATCTTTCCAAATAATTATAAAAGGGATGGTATGCTAAGCAGTAAAGTCAATGGATTTTATCTAAAATATATTTGGAACACCTGGGTCATTTGTACTACTTTCAGGTACTGCTTTGCTATGGGAGACATAGCATGATAAATAACTACTAGTAAAATTATGAATAATTTGTAAAATTATTCAGGAAGATACTGCTTAAAGCTGGAGATGCAATCGTCCATCCAGGTGAGAAAGTTAATGTTAAGAGTCGCTTCACAGATCTGATATGCACAGGTGAATCTTTGACAAAACATGCAAAATCAATCAGTCAGGTCCATGAAGAGTAAATACAAAAGAAGGAAAAAAATCTGCCAGTCTTAAAAGTTTTGACAATAAACTTCTGCTTTTATCCTTTCACTTTACTCATTTAGATGGTGATCTACTCAATTTCCAGGTATATAATGAATGCCCAGTGCACAGACGCACAAAGGCCATACCGTTTCCACAATGAGTTTAATATATCCTGAAGAGATTAGATCTACAGCACATGCACAATAGGTTTACCTATGTTTGTGCTGAATTTTTTCCAGGTTGCCTCAAACATGCTGTGTGTTTACACAGAAAGTTCACATATGTGCTCATATATGCCTCCAAAGCTAGTAATCTTGGATCCTGTCATGGGTTCAGCAGTAGCAGTCATTTTTTCTCCTTCTTAGTGGCCGGTGCAGCGCTGTGTTTCTAACTTTCA
>JANEXQ010030661.1:0-20260 GCA_026283885.1 Poicephalus gulielmi
GCAGAGACAGGACACCTGACCCAAACTAGCCAAAGGGGTATTCCATACCACAGCACATCATGCCCAGTATAGAAACTAGGGGGAGTTACCCAGAAGGCCCAAATTGCTGCTTGGGTCAGGCTGGGTATCAGTCAGCAGGTGCTGACTGATGTATTCTGCATCATCGATGTTTATTCCCCCCCCTTTTCCCTTTTAGTTTTATATTTTCTCCCTTTGTTATTTCCCTCATTATTATTATTAATAGTAGTAGTAGTAGTAGTTTTATATTATACTTTAGCTATTGGACTGTTTTTATTTCATCCTGCAGGGCTTACTTTCTTTCAGTTCTTCTCACCATCTCAACCAGAGGGGGAAAAGAAGCAGGTAAGCAAATGGCTGCATGGTGCCAAGTTACTGGCTGGGTTTAAACCGTAACAATTTCAAAGTATGTCATTCAAACAAAACTAAATGCCTATGTTAAAGCATCTGAATCACATTTCTTGAGATGTCTGACTTACACAAGCAGCATTTACACTTCACTATCTAAGGCCTCTCCTCTTGTAAATATTCAGATTTTATTTTACCATCTTTTTTTTCACTAGCTTCTGTTCATGTCAAAACCATAACTGCATTCGATGAGCACCCAGCATAACCCCAAGGATCTCTAAAATAGTGTCTTCAGTAGCAATGGTATGAGCTGAAATAAGGAAAAGGCAGTATGAATTTCATGTGAATCCAGAAGAGTGGTTACAGGAAACAGATATCTAGGGACTGGTAAAATATTATACAGTTTAGGAAAAATCAGATTCTGGACATTGGTATACTCTCCCCATAACTTAACAGTCGACCACACTGCATGCTGTGGAACCAGTCCTTTTACATGATGTTATCACCAGTTGTGGGTTTAGGGTCTCCCCACCTGCACCCAACCAAGATGTGTCATCAAGTTATCTTACCTTAACTTTCCTAATATTTGCAGCATTTTATGTTCACACCATGATCAAACAACTTTGCTTTTCTCCTTAACAAATTTGCATTTATCTCCACATCAAGTCACTTCTAGACAGCGTTAGTCTTTCATTCCATTTCCTTGTATTAAGTCTTCTCTAGGTAACCTGAGAGACTCTGCTAACAACAGTTATTTTTCCTTGCTGCCCTGGGTTCAGCTTTAGCAGTTATTTTCCTTCTTCTTAGTGCTGTGGTTTTGACTTTCAGCCTCGGAGCAGCACTGGTAACGCCGATTTTTTCAGTTGTTGCTAAGTAATGGCTACTCTGATCAAGGACTTTCTCAGTCTCATGCTCTGCCAGGGTGGAGGGGAAACTGGGAGGAAGAAGAGATAGGACACCTGACCCAAACTAACCAAAGAGGTATTCCATACCACAGCACGTCATGCCCACTATATAAACTGGGGGCAGTTACCCAGAAGGGTTCGATCACTGCTCAGGTAGGGCTGGGTATCTGACAGCACGTGGTGAGCAATTGTGTTCTTTTCCCTTGTTATTTCCCTTATTATTATTAATGGTAGCGGCAGCAGCGGTTTGTGTTATACTTTAGTTACTGGACTGTTCTTATCTCAACCAGTGGGAGTTACATTCTTTCGATTCTCCTCCCCATCCGTCCAGGGGCCGGAAGAAGGGGAGGAGTGAGCTAGCTGCTGCTTGGTTCTGAGCTACCTGCTGGGCTTAAACCATGACACTCACTAAGGCATATTATAGTTTATGGGTGGCATTCATCTTACCAAATGAAGACATCTGACCACTAGATGAATTCTTTTAGCCACAGCATTAGTGTGCAAGTTCATGCTGGCTTAGAGGCAAGCTGAAGACCACTTCTTAAAGAATTGCTAAAAAAGCAAGTTCTTTCCATCCAGTAGAGACAGTAGGACCTGTTATTCCCAGGCCTTCAGCTGACCCCATAGCAAATCACTTGGTAGACTTTATTCAGATTCATAATTGCAGCTATTTGACGAGATAATTAAAATTATGCAGAACTATATTCAATATATATTTCCAACCTACTTATGTCTTGCAATATATACAACCTATTTATTGTCCATGCAATACATAGATATAATAGATTTTTTTATTGCAGGAATCACACCCATTAATCCTTAGCAAAAATGATCAAGACCTACTTTAATATTATCTTTGTTTTGTTAATGCTTTGTTTTTCCTCCATTACTGTAAAACCAGATGCCCATATTCACTGGAGAGAATTGCTACCTATTCTCCAATTTCAGGCAAAATGTACTCATTCATTTGTTCCTGTACCAATATTATTCTTTACCTTACATAGTCTGTACCCTTTGCTGAATTTATGGATAGCAGCCTTATCCCTTTTATGCCTTTGTGTCACCAGGCTAACCAAGCCTAGTGCTTCTAGTCTCTTCTCATATAGTTGACTTTCAATTTCCCTCATTATCAGAGCTCTTCTCTCCATCTGTCAGTATGAATTCATGTTCTTTCAATAGGAATGACCATATCACATTTCAGAGGCAACCTCACTAGGATTTTGTATAATGGAACTAATATTGTCCCAACTCAACTGACAAATCCCAAGAAAAAATTTGCATTTTTCATAGCTATAACATATTGGTACCTCATAAGATCGAATATGACATGACTCCTTTGATAAGCCTGAATTTCTGCCCTCAGGTTTTGTCAGTAATTTTTCTTGCTAGATTCACAACACAGAATTTTGTACTGTCAAATGGTGTATCATTATGTCTCTTTGGTCCCATAATTCACCCAGTTTCTGCCTGTGAGTATGAACAGACGATTTTTAAAAAATCGGATTAAAGTTGCTGAAGTTATCAGTCTGTCAGCTACAACTGATTCATCAGTCGCCAGTTAGGGAAGTGTACTCATCTGTACAAGTAAATTTCTAAAATACAAAGGAGAATATGTTACCTGAAATTGGCGCTGACATTTAAAATAACCAATTTTATTTTGTAGAACAGAAGGGCAAACATGGTCAGGGGAAGTTGCTTCCTGCTTTGCTTGGATTCTTTTTTTTCCCAGCAAATAATATGATTTTAATTATTTGAACAGACCATGACTGGAAACAATCTTCATTATCTCTAGGGTTGCAATGACTTCTGCTTTTACACTGGTAAAATTCAACAAAGACATACCATCAAAATTCAAAGATATTCCTGATTTTTATGCAATATCTTTAATTTCACATAAGATTATTACCAACCTTTGAGAAACATTATTAATTCACTTCTCATTCACCTATAATAATTCATATAATAATTCATCTATAATAATTCACCTATTAATTAACTTTTATCACATTTGATATCAATAATTTCTGCTGTCTTCTTTTTCCCCTTTAATCAGAACCTTGATCATTTTGTAGTTTTATCTTAAATTTCAAGTTTTAACTTGAGTTTTATCTTTTCTAATCTGACCTGTGTTTTTCCATACGGTGCTATATCAAGTCCAGGCAGATGGATGTTTTTTATTTCATTCCTCCAACAGATCAAGCACATATACTCTATGTGATATACATATATATATATGTCATAAAGTAATCAGAAACTTCTTTAATATTCTTTGAAAAGCTTTTAATATTTTTCAGTGTTTCTCATACTGAAATTCAAGTCCTAGACCTCATATACTAGGGTATTCAGATCCATATGCCTGAAATAGGACGGCTACTTTTTCTTCAGTATGTATAATACATGAAATATTTGTCACCCCTATATCAAAAACCAATAGTCTGTTGATTTGAATTGGATGGCGTATAATTACCCCTTTGAAAACTATTCAAATCTATGAATTAAATGTTCCCTTTACATTTCTTGTCCAATGGCAAGATTTTTTATAAGACTCAGTGTTAAGAAAATAAGGCTGACTGGAGTTAATTAAGTTGTTATCCTGTAATTAATTTCTAATAGACCGTGAACTTCATTATTTTGTTCAGAATGGCTATAGACTGACATAAACAGCTAAAGTATCAGCATTTCCAAGTAACTTATGGTGCTCAGACAAAATAAGCAATGGTTTCTGCTTACAATTTCAGAGTTTGCTCTAAGTACAACATCGAGCTATCACAGAACAGGCAGATCCTATACATAGTTACTTCTCTATCAGGATTTGAAAAGCCTGAGAGCTGCCCGTATCACTTTCCCTTAAGATATTGATCATAAAGTTCTCAATAAGGTGCATTAAATTAAAGATGTGCAAAAAAAAGAAAAAAAGAAAAATCTACATATTCCCTTTAAGCCTAAAATGCTTGTGGTGTTTTAAGATGATTCTATCAACGAGTACTGAGATAACTATTTCATAGGTCCTTATTAGAGCAAGATGGCTTAAATTAAGCAGTTGTTGGAAAATAAGGGAAAATAAGATGTTTCTAGAAATATCTCCCTTGGTTCTAAAAGTCCTCCTTTAGTTCCTAGGTGATCAAGGACAGGCTGCGTGGGGCTTTGAGCAGCCTGGCCTAGTGGAATGTGTCCCTGCCTATGGCAGGGGGGTTGGAACTAGGTGATCTTTAAGATCCCTTCCAACCCAAAACATTCCATTCTGTGATTCTAAGACTGACATTAGAACAAATGTTTTGAAAAACACTGACAAGTTTTGAGTGAAAAGACCGATCTGGTCCTGGAAGAAGTAGCTTGACGGGAAAAAGTTGAAAGATTCTAATGAAATCTATGGGAGTTGATGAAAAGGTGACATACTTGATGCACAGCTCTTACATATGTTTTCAAATAATGAAATATATTTTATGTTTATGTCTGTTCGAAATATGCATAACTTACACATATACATACTGTTACTAAGGCAGCATCTTTTGAAAATTAGACATTGTATTCCTCTTCATTTCTTGGCAGAAATTAGCCACCTAAAGACTATGAGTCGCTAAGCAAAGGCAAAGAATATCCTATTTCTTTTCTTAGAAGATCTCCCAGGGAACTCTAGTTTCAGTTTCCACAAACTTGACACAAACTAATAACAGAGATATTTAACTGCAACTTTAGGAGAAAACACCACACTTCCAAACAATTTCTACATATTGTATTTTGTAAATAACCTCTATCATGGAGGGTTGAGTTTGAATGAGATTAATCTATTTGTTTACAAGTTTATATAGGTTTTGAGCAGAAAGGCCAAGGTGAAAGATAAAGGAAGGCTTGGGATTTTTGTTTGGGTTTGGTTTTTTTTTTAGCTTGTTGTTTAGTTGAATATTTTTTCAAAAAATAAAGAAAAAAGATCACTTAAGGATTTTTTTAATATTTTTTCATTTTTTGAACTTATCTTTCACTGCTTTTTTATTAAGAATGTCATACAGTATTTTTATAAGTAAGCTTTTCTATATAGTTATAAATGTTAGAAACATGTTAGATTACTTATCACTTTGCACTCCACGCTTCTTTACACTTCTTCAGTGCTGGCAGTAAACTGTTCTGTAAGGTCCACAGAGGAAAGACTGTTAAAGAATGCTTACTCTGAAAAGCCTGATGCTTTCAACATAGAAGACGCTAACACTAAATATAACATGCTAGAGCAATAGGCTATTAAAAATTGCAGAGTTTGAGAAGATTGCAATTGCAAAGACAGCTTTGCCTTACCACTTTGATTATTTATGGCAATCATTCATAAAACCATGTGCATATTAAATTTGATTGAAATATTTCAAGGACATTTTAGTTTAGTTTCAATTTCAACGAACTCAGAAATAAGGGGTGGTCAAAAAAGTTTGTCTAAACATCATTTTATGAGAAAGGAAAAAAAAGTATTTTCTACTAATTTGTTAAATTTGCAGTATTGTGTAATATACAGTGAGCATCCAGATTAACAACATGATTTGAAGTGTGGTGCCAGAATGTTTTACATTGTGGCAAGATCTGTGAAAGACCCAACCTGAAAGTTTCAGGTTAATATGCAGGAGAATCCTTTTCTTTTTTTTGACAGTTAGGGCTCTAACTTTTCTCTGTGAATAAAATTCCAAATATAGAAAGGTTTATACAAGCATATATATTTTAGCTAATTTTACAATTATTTCTACAGACTGATTTTACCCTCTTACTTTACAATGAAATTATTGTAGACCAGGGACATGATATTGAAGAGGTACAATATATAATGACAGCAAAATTTGCAAAAATAAGTCTGCTGTTAATGCTTTGGCAAATCTTACTAGTAGGAACATATAAATTGCATTTCTGATGCTTCTCAGTAGCCATAAATTCTTACATAAATCTTATAACACATGAAAACATGGAAATAAAACTGCACTAACATGCAGAGGCCAGTATAGCTATTATCTGTGCCTATAAATTATTGGCATTTCATTCTGAAAAACAGGTAGTTAATACATTCCCCTAAGAAGCAATTTTAATTGCATACTATTCTATCCAGTCTAGAAATTGCTTTCTATTTTTTTATTATATTAAAAAATTATGGAGATTCTTTCATTTTTCACTTCTTGATAAGTAATTGGAAATGTCCTTTGTCTCCAGTCCTACACCTTACCATCTGTTGTCTTATATAAAATCCATCATGTTGAATTAATTAAAGAATTTGTTTTTATATAACCATATTTAAAGGCTTTTGGTTCTATCTTAAATGGCAGAAAATAAATTGCATGAATAATAATAAAAAAAAAGGAATAAATATCTCAAAACCATAATGTGTCACGAACTGGGTTCCACTTTGATCAGTAGCACTCCAGCCTTCACCTACCACTCTTCCCATAAACTTACTAGCTTCTACTTTGCAAATCTTGCTTCACCTAACATTAAATCTTATTTTATTCCATTATTTTTTGAGTTGTTAGCCATGGAGCATGGAAACACTGAAGAGAGCTTAGGAAGAGTAACAGGAAGCTATTTAAACAAGGAATTATCAAAAACTGTGAGAATAAGGCAGACAAGAACAAGAAAGATATGGGTAAGTTAGAATGAATTTTCCCCAGTGTCTTACACTGACTTCTACCTTTCTTAATGTCTTCATCTAATAAATCTAACCTAAATCATTGGACAGGATTCTTCTGAAAAAACCCAGATACTTCAGCATTTATTCCATAGTACTGTGGAACTGTGACAGATGTAACTAGCCTCTGACAGAAAATACTAAGACATTTATGTATATAAAATGGTGATTCAGAAGACACGTATTCCACTGTGATGAGGACAATAACTTTTCATGGCTGTTCATTCAAACATAAAAATTCTAGGCCCTCATGCTCCAGACTAGCCATTTATCTTATGGTTTGGCTACCTATCCATTGAAATCTTTCCTCCATCTATTTAGAATAGTTACTATGTAGCCAAAACAGGAATCCAACTGACAGATAGCAGGCATGAGTGAGCTTTTACAGAAATCCTTTCTGGACTTTTTTTTTTTTTAATTAAATAAAACCCCAAACAAAACCAAAGATGCTTTAATAGCACGAGTTGATTACAATAGTGTAAGCAATTTTTTCTTAACTTTGTGAAAGAAGTAAATCATGCCTAATGAAGACCCACTGTTTAAAATGTTCAAAAAATAAGCTTTCATATAAATGATACTGAACAATTATGTATGAACTATACCAATTATTCTTTTTCTTCACAGATACTGGGTTTTCAAATTATTATGAAAAGATGTGGTAAAAAATATTTTTAGGTTTTGTTAAAATTTGTGCTATGTTCAAGTATCAAGCATGCATCACAGATTATGTCAACACCACCACTTCTTTCTGAAATCAAACAAGGCACAGCCACACATCCCTGTCCAATCTAAAATAAACTCTTCAGAACTTCATTCTCTGATGTTACTTTTACTGCCTACCCTCTCCCTGCTTTTCTACAATGTCCACTTATTTTGTAGAAAAGGTCTGCATTCTTCATTGCTTTTGTCATCAGCCCCGAAACTGAATCCTGTGAGAATTTGCCTCTTTTAGCCTTGTGAAATTTCTCAAAATGATGAGAAAACAATCAAACAAAATGTATAAGGTGACAGGACTGTGTCTTATCCCACTCAGTGGGTATGGAGGAAGGTGATCTTCTACAATACTCTGCACAGTTCACAGGAGAAACCACAGGCTTTCCAGAAGATAAAAACTGAAACAATTAATTTTATTGTAAACTTCTCTAAAACTGTGTCACGAGGAACAAAAGTCTTGGCAAGTTCTTATACAAGACAAAAAGTAGAAGAAAAGAAGAAAGGAATGAAAGAGGGAAAGGAAATAGAGAAATGGGCTCACCACCCTCTGGATCCAGACACGTCTTCTCCATCAGCTAGTGGAAATATTTCTAGCTGCAGTCATTGTGATCCTTGTGGTCAGTTCATCTGCTAGAAACCAAAATGGGAAGATACATGACACAATTGAACGACTGCTTCCTTTTTATAGAGTGAGGGTCTCTTGGCTCCTCCCACAAGTAAGATTCACTCACAGAGCATCAGGTGAGCCCCAGAGCCAGTTAACGCTGTGCCCCGACAATCGCCTCAGTCTGCTGGCAGTAGAGCTTCGCGACCTCAGGGCAAGCACACAGGAAACCATCCACAGCCTACCTTGAGCGCTATCCCTGCTCTGCCCCCGGCCGTCTGCACAAGCGGTAACCATCTGTCAGTTCCTTCTGTCTTTTGAGTTGCTTTGAACAAACACAAAAAGGGTCTCTTGGCCGCCACAGACAGTTATTCTTTAACAGGATTTAGTTCATTATCCACTACTGTACTCTCAGAACCAGGCCTGAAAAGTATCTAGAATATACACTTGTAATCTAATTAACTTTTTTCTTTGGATATCAGAACAATTAAGTTGTCTGAACAGCCTTTGTTCGCAGACATCTTAATTCCTAGGAGCTGAGGGACCACTAGGTGGTCCCTGTACTGACCTCAGGCTTTTCTAAACTTGCCAGAGGAATTTGATCTTACCAGAAAAACGCTGTAGTATGTACATGCTGAAATATGCTTCATGGAGTTGTCTGAACTACGTGAAGGGTCAGAAGGGTGAGTAGTCTAGTACTCTGCCAAGTAGGTATCTTTTGTGTGGCGTTAAATTTTGTAAACACCGAGGTTGCTCATAGCTTAATCTGATGTCCTCAACACAGTGTTGCTCCATCCTATGACTATAACTCTGGATCATTCAGGTTTACAGTCCATTTCCCTCCCTACTATTCACCAATGTACCAGAAAGAAGAAGAAATGGCAAGATTACATTTTTAAAAATTATAATTCTCTCTTTTTATTGTTACTGTGTGTAAGTAAAATATGTCTTTTTGGGCTTGCTTGAGTTTTTAATCAGACTTCAAAGAATTTTATTTTGGAGTTAAGCAGTACTACTCCCATATCTTATTTTTGTAAATACAATTAAACTGGTATAAGAGAAGACCAAACAATGATGTAAAGTGATCAATTATGTTATTTTCAACTACTTTATATTAGTTCCTATTACCTATGTAGTTTATGTACCTCTGATGGTCTACACTTTGTATAGCTTAATTTAAATGCTTGTTCTATTCAGAAGAGAATCAATAGATTTTTGGGTAAAAAACTGAAATCACACTCAAAAGCAAGAGTAGTCTGTGTGCATGTCCGGACACTACATACTATATTGACATGAGACAGAACATGCAATCTGGCCCAAGGATCATGGTGTTCTCTATGGTGATCATGACAAAGAGAACATGTATGTAGCCATGTAAACTTGCTATACAGATAACAGAAACTTCATTTATATCTTTGCTTAAGGATGACCTCCATTTACTGCTAGGAAGAATCTTTGGACAGGGATAAATATATGGTATATTAAAGAACTGATGATGGCATGAATAAATGCAATCCTATAGAAAGAAACAGTTCATTTTATGATATATTCTTACTTGGTCTCAAAAGACTATCTTGTTTCCAAAATTGTATATCTTACAATACATGCTACAAATATATGATGGCCAAATGAAGCTATCGAAAATATTGATTACATGCCAGGATATTTAATTTTTTTTTTTTTTAATCCATGCCACAAATTTTTTTGATTTGAAAGATGAAAGTTAAAAAAAGCCTCATAGAAAATAGCCATCTTTAAACTGAAAAACTGACTGATTCTTATATTCAAAGTTATTCGTATTAAATTAAATATCTGTATAGGCTATAGAGCTCTCAAATTAGAAAGCGTAATTTTGCAGACTTGAAATCTACCTTAAGAAATCCACAGAATGTCACTCCCCTATTCACACTTTCCTTGTGGACATATAATCTTAAAGGTGTTTCCTTCCTGCCCAGCAAATGTCAAAAACTAAACAAGTTGTACCAGAACTTTTGCAGCTAAAGTTCATTTCATTCAGAAAGCATGGAAGATTGATATCTTTGAGAAAGTTCTGTCAAGACAAGAGTTTGAGTAATGCTTTTTTTTGCTTTGTTTCCAAGTTGTCATTTGTACAAATCTTAAGCATAGTTTGAACAACTGTTATGTGAACAGTGGGGGGAAAAACTTTCTACAGCTGACAGGTAGAGTCCATAAAAAGAACTTTAGAAAGAAATAGTGCAAGGTGTAGATTACAGATATGACTAGAATGAAGCAATTCTTGACCGAGTCTTTTTTTCCCATTTTTTGTCAACCCCAGTTAAGAACATTTTGTGGAGTATCTAAATTTACTTACGAACCATCAAAAGTTATCCACGAACAGTAAACTTAAAAAAAAAATCATATAATCATCATAGAATTATGGAATAACAGGTTAGAAGGAATCTCTAAGATCATCTGGACCAAACTTTCTTAGCAAAAACACAATCTAGACAAGATGGCTCAGCACCCTGTCCAGCTGAATCTTAGAAGTGTCCAGTATTGGGGGATTCACCACTTCACTGGGGAGGATATTCTAATGGGTGATTGTTGTCACTGTGAAAACTTCTCCTTTTTTTTCCAACCAGAATGTTCCCAGGAATGATTTGTACCCATTACTCCTCATCCTTTCCATGTGACTCCTTGTTAAAAGGGAGTTTGCATCTTCTTTTTAGCCACCATTTAAGTACTGGACCATGGCAATATGGTCTTCCCTAAGCTTCCTTTTCTCAAGGCTGAACAAACCCAGCTCTCTCAGCCTTTCCTCATATGGCAGCCTTCCCTCATATGGCAGCCTTCCCAGACCTTTGATCATCTCTGTAGCCCTTCTCTGGGCACTTTCCAGCCTGTCCACATCTGTTCTGTAGAGCAGGAACCCAAACTGAACATAGTATTCCAGTGATGGCCTCACTAGTGCTGAGTAGAGTGGGATGATGTCTTCCTTATCTCTGCTGGTGATGCCCTTGTTGATGCAACCCAGAATCCTGTTGGCTTTCTTTGCCACAGCAGCAAACTGTTCCCTCACATTGAGCTTGTCATCCACCTGAACCCCCCGGTCCCCTTCCACAGAGCTGCTCCCCAGACAAGTAGATCCCAGGCTGTGCTGCACTCTAGGATTGTGTTTACCCAGGTGCAAGGCTTTACACTTGTCCTTGCTGAACTTCATGAGGTTCTTGTTAGGTCAGTCTTTCAGCCTGTCCATGTCATCCTGCAGGGTGTCTCTCCCTTCCACATAGACCACTTGTGTAGATCAAAATGTGTCAGTTTCTCTAGGAGGAGGCTGTGGTAAACTGTATGAAAAGCCTTGTAGAAATCCAGATAGGTAATGTCCATCACTTGCCCCTCATGATAAAAACAGATTATTTTGTTGTAGAAGGCAGTCAGCATGGTCAAGCATGATTTGCCCTTGGTAAGCCCATACTGGCTTTTCCCAAACACATGATAGTCCCCAGGAGGATTTGCTCTATAACTTTCCCAGGAACTGATGGGTCTATAATTTCCTAGAGTCCTTTTGAAGCCCTTCTCATAAGTGGGGGTGACATTTGCTTTCTTCTCGTTTTCTGAGACATCCTCTGATCTCAGTACTTCCCAGAGATTATGGAAAGCAGCCTCACAATAATGTCAGCCAACTCTTTTAACAGTCTTGGGTGGATATTGACAAGGGTCATTGATTTGTAGGGGTCAAGCTTCTGCAATAGTTCACATACTAATTCTTCCTTCTGACGGTGGGTGTGTGATTGCATTGACCTTAAATTTTGTTCCCAAGGCCAGTGCTGGTCAAAACAGGTGAAGAAAGTGTCAAGAACCTCTGCCTTTTAAACATTATTGGTGAATAATTCCCCTCTCCTCCTTAACAGCTGGCCAATATTTTCCATCTGTCTCTACTTGTTTTTTACATACCTGCATAATCCTTCTTGTATTTTTAGATCTCTGGCAATCTTAATTCAAGCTAAGCTTTTGCTTTTCTGCAAATATTGCTTTGTTGGCCTTATTGTCTTGATTTGGAGGCCGATAGTAGATGTTTACTGTAAGATCCCCTCGGAGATGACCCCTTTGATCTTGACCCGGAGGCATTCAATAGAGTTTCCACAACTGCTGTAATTGACTTCTGTACTTTCAAGGTTCTGCTTAACACAGAGCAAGAACGACTCTTCCTCTTTTACCCAACCTGTCTTTATACAACAGCCTATAGCCATCCATTGTGATCATCCAGTCATGTGAGCTGTCCCATCATGTTTTGGTTATTCCTATGATATCATAAGTTTTTGACTGAGCACAGAGCTCCAATTCTTCCTGTTTGTTCCCCAGGCTGTGTGCATTGGTATTCATACACTTCAGGTGACTGGTTTTCTTTTTTCTGACAAGGTCACCCATCTAGTTGACCAAGGGAAGCCAGTAGATGTGGCAATTGTGGATTTTAGCAAAGCTTTTGATACTGTCTTTCAGAGTAACCTCCTGGACAAAATGTCCAAGACACAGGTACATAAGTCCCTGACATGTTAGGTGAGCAACTGACTGATGGGCTGGGCTCAAAGAGTTATAGCAAATGGAGTTACACCAGCCTGGCAGTATGGGATCAATTTTAGTGCCTGCGCTCTCCAATGTTTTTATAAAAGGTCTGAACACAGAGGTTAAATGTACCTTTGCTACCAATCCTAAATTAGGAGGAGTTTTGGACGCTCTGAAGGGTAGAGAGGTATTACAGAGAGATCTGGATAGACTAGAGAGCTGGGCATTCACCAACCATATGAAAATTAACAAGAGCAAGTACTAGATTCTCCACCTGGGATGAGGCAATCCTGGTTATAAGTACAAATTAGGGGATGAGAAGTTGAAGAGCAGCCCCACAGAAAGAAATCTGTGGGTTTGGGTTGGTGGCAAGGTTGAATATGAGTCAACTATGTGCAGTCAAAAGGGCCAACTGTGGCCTGGGGTGCATCAAGCTCAGTATAACTAACTGGTCAAGGGAGACAATTGTTCCACTCCACACTACACTGGTGCAGCTCCCCCTCAAGTACTGTGTGCAGTTTTGGGTGTCTCAATGTCAGAAGGGTGTAAAATTACTAGACTGTGTCCAGAGGAGGGTGACTAAGATGATGAAAGGTCTTATGGGCAAGATTTATGAGGAGCAGCTGAGATCACTCAGTTTGTGCAGCTTGGAGGAGAGAAGGCTGAGGGGAGACCTCATTACGGTCTACAAATTCCTCAAGGGGGGCAGCAGAGAGGAGATGCTGATCCTGTCTCTGGTGAGCAGAGATAGGACACAAGGAAATGGTATTAAGCTGAGTGAAGGGAAGTTCGGGCTGGACATTAGGAAAAGGTTCTTCACTGGGGATAGCTGGTCACTAGAACAGGCTCCCTGGGGAAGTGGTTAGAACACCAAGCCTCTCAGAGTTCAAGGAGCACTCTTAGTCATATGATTTATGTTTAAGTTGTTCTGCAAGAAGTAGGGACTGTATTTGATGATCGTTATGGTCCCTTCCAACCTGAGATATTCCATGATTTTATTCTATAAATCTGTAATTCTATATCATATGTAAGCAGGCAGTGTATACAGAAACTAGATACTCTTCTGATTGAGGGTTTCATTCCAGGTGTTATTGTTGGAGCATAATTCATGATTGAGGTTTGTACAAAAAGCTACTGTTGACCCTGCTTTCTTGTAAGAAATGCATACAAGAGAAGGTGGTAGTGATTGCAGCTCTCTCTCCTTCGTACTCTTTCCAAATAATTATTTTGTGATTAAGACACTCAGCTGATTTGCAGATAACTTCTATTTTTCTTAGCAGGAATGGAATCGAATTGTAATTGTCCTGATCTCATCACCAATTGTGGGATGGGAAAGTTCTGCATTTTGTGGAGCTATTCCAGAAATAATGACACTTTCATTCTTTCCATTTCAAGTTCTTGCCATATATATCAAAAAGATTATAATTTATGCTACTTTCTTAAGACTTTTTCCCTTGGAAGAGAAAGAGTAAGTAAAGGAAACTGTACTTGAAAATGTTTGTTTTACGCTGAGAAAGATTTTTCTGATTTATTGTTTCAAAGTATGCAAGAAAAAAACCTATAAATTAAGAGAAAGACCGATACAGCGGTTGCATAAAAAGCATGTAACAGTGTACTTATATGTCACATACAAAAAATGTTTCTTAACTCTATCATGAATAACCAACTTAGAGAGAAAACAAGATTTTAAGAAACACATTTGCTGTGTCTGGTTCTTATATTGAATTAGAACCATTATTTAATGTGGAGTAATTTATTTTGATGTGCAGAAACTGAACAGGAAAAGAGAAAATGAATTGGTTGCCTAGCTCCATAACAGCCCAAAGTAATGACTAGGTTTATGCTCACAAGTTCATTCAATTAGAAGATTTCTCTGACTCTGAAAAAATTGGACTTGGGACTCTCCTCAGAAATAATTTGCAAAAGCTATTTATGCCATCTAACAACTGTAAATAGTACCTGACTTTAATAACTGTTAGTAAGACTGAACTAAGTGTCTATGCTTTTTACATTTGGGGTTTCTTGTAATTTGTTCTAAGATTCTATGTAGATTGTTTTTTTTTGTTTAGAAGACTATCTGGGATTTCAAAATAACCTGTTTCATTCAAAGCAATGGTCCACACACAAGGGGATGTGTGTATATGTATGTATGTCTACTGCCCAGCTCTCCAAAATAGGAAGATAGTTGCACACTAAGTCTAAACTAGTAAAGCTTTTCCAGGTGTATGGGTTTCAACCAGTGCAGGAAGGTGTGCATTCCTCAGTGATGGGCTTCTGGGATAAAGAGGAATCTGTGGCATGACAGTATGGGGAGTGACATCAGTTGAGTGGGAGAACAGTTGTGTAGTGTTGAAGCAACTGTCCTGGGAATGGCAAGAAGTGTTCAGATGCAGTGAAAGAAGTTCATATCAGTGTCGTAGTGCTTCCCTTGACATCTTTCAAACCTGCAACTGAAACTATGTGGAGTTCAGGTGAATGTTCTTTTCATTCTTGACAAAGTATTTGTACATGGGGACACTGTAGTGAAAATTAAGATTAAAGAGCAGGAGCAAAATCACATGAATTACATATTCCTTAGTAAAGCAGTATTTTTCATGTTTGACTAGGAAACAAGGGTACGTAATTGTCTCATGGGAAAAACAGATATTTCTGTATTAAAAATAAGAACGTTTGGATTTACATGTAAAGCAAAACTAGAAAATAATGTTACAAGTAGTCTCAAACTGAAATGCTCATTTCTATTTTTTTTAATGAATTTATATTTTCTTCATGCCTTCAGAACAGTTAGATTTCTTTCTCTGCCAGTAGCCCCTAAAAGATATGCAACACTTTATATAATGATTTTGGAAAAATATCATATTGCGTATTTTGATTATTACAATCATTTACAGGTATTAACAGAAATATCTAGAGTACTGTCATGGGTACAGACTAAGAAATACTACGATCTTATTATGTTAACACATTACTAATTGTACATAAATTAAACAGACATCCTAACAACTGTGACAGAACTGTAAATATAAGCACAGTTTTCCTATTTTCAGTAGAGCATTAGAACCTCCCCTCTGAATGCACAGTCATATTTGATCTAATTCAGAAATTAATAATTTATGAGAGCAAATGACATATTAATGAAATCAAGTGATAAAAAATACATAATGCACTCCCTACTTTCACATATTTTCCTCAGGACAGCCATTTGGGGGGAAGCAATAGATAGAAGGAACCTTTTCTTTGTAACTAAACACATTGAAGTAGTTTTTCCTAGATTCTTGCTCTCTTACAACTCATACCTGGAGGTATAAGTAGGAGAAGAATTTCTGCCATAAAAATAGATTTGTCATAAAAATAAAGCAATCAACCTAACTACAGTCTTTCCAGAAATCATTAGTATGAAAATCGTTTCTACTAATTTTTTGTGTGTGCATGTGCCTATTTATGCATCCACCCAATAGAATCTATTTGCTGACATCTTCATCTTCTATACCTAATTTATGTCACATTCTGTTATTCTGAGTTGTTTGGCCAAATCATGGTCTTAAATAATGTGAACAAATGTTCTCAATGAAGCATATAGAACTGAAGCATCTTTGAAAATCAGTTGTAGATACGTGTGTTCTCTTTCAAAGAAAGCATGGTGACAAAACAAAATGTGCTTGAAATTATAGTATAAATTAAGAATTAGGAAGTTCTATTATAAAAAAATAAATTGAAAGCACCAATAAACACTGTTGCCTATACAAATTGATCTGCAATGGAGCAAGATCTCAGTAAACTCTGGAATAGCAGATGATACTTTAGGAGGCTTTTGTGGTTAACAGTTTTTGGTGGGACTGTTTTTAGTAACGAAGGAAAGTAACTTCAATTAACTGGTTTTATTTTTCATTTCCCTTTTCAGGGTGATACTCAGATATATTACATCTTGATGGGAAAGCCAAAGCATTGTCTGATGAATAACTAAACAAGTGCCAATTCTATCCAAGTCAGTCTTGCATCTCCTTGAAATTTCTAGAAAGAGTTCTTTTTGCGCCTGTTATTTTTGATTCACAGCATACAAATGACTGATTAAGTAAGTGATAAGTTCTTTTCAGAGTAAATTAAAGGAAATAAATTATAAATAGTTTTAAAAAAATACTTTTACATAATAAAAGCACATTGCTCATATAGCTAGAATATAAATCACAAGATCAATCTATCTCTTCTTCCCAAAAAGAACAGAGCAGAGCCAGTCTGTCTTACTTAAGAACTTAAACTTAGTTTCACAGATGTGTCTTTGGAGGACTCAGAAACAGCCACATCACTTCATTTTTACATGAAGAAAGCAGTACCTGATTTTTTAACGCCCTCCCCAAAAAAAACCCAAAAAAACCAAAAAAAAACCCAACCCCCTCCCCCCAAAAAAAAAACCCAAAAAAAAACCACAGAAAAAAAAAATCTCACAATAAACCAAAACAAAACAACACAAAAAACCTCACCACCTAAACCCCCATTTAAACATTGGAAGTTTAGGAATAATTTAGTAGTCTAAATAATTTCACCCATATTTTAACATTTTTATGTGGCATATTGAATAGAACTCACTGGTTTATGCTGTAAAAAATATGTAAAAAAAAAAATACATTGGGAATTAAAACAACAAACATAACTTCCCCCCATCCCCAAATTTACTTCAGAATTATTTGAGGAATAATAAAGGGAATTCTACAGTCATAACTAACTATGTTTATGCCTGAAAATTCTATAATTTTCTTTGAAATTTACAGTGTTATTTGAAGAGGTTCAGTCACTCTGAATATCAGGCCAGTTAGTAAATGTGATCTACCACGAGTTTAACAGCCTACAGTTATGTCCAGTCCAGTGTGGTATCTTGTGCAGAAATGTCCCAACTAGTTATGAAGGAGCTAGTTATGAAGTTGGAACTGTATCAGCTCTGGGCTAAACACTGCACTGTTGACCTGACTATACTGTTTACGTGCCATGAGTTAGTATCTTTAAATAGTTCTGTACTAACTCATGCAAACCTACCAGCAAATTTGAGCTCTTAAGATATCTCTTTTCAGTACTCCATTTTGTGGTAGAAAAATATACAAACCATAGGCATCTATAAATAGCAGCATTTATAAAAATTTTGCACTAATTTGTTTCAAATCTTTTTCATATTAAATTGAATACGTTTATTGTTAGATGTGCCACAGATATATATCTTCATTGGTCTAAGCACCTCAAAAGTGAATAATCAAGGACAGAATTTCAAGTCCTATTTTAAGACTGTTAAACAATTTAAGATTGTTTTTGGTCTAAATACCAAATTAAAGGCGCCAAACAAGAATTACTAAATTATTAATATCCAGGGTCTCATCTGTAGCTAGTGGAAAGAGCTAGCCACTTACATGAAATTCAATACGCTTTACAGTGGTGGTAGTGTCAAAATACAGGACAACTAGATCGTATAAGTACCTGTATAAAGGTGATGACAATCCATGAATCAGTGTTAAAATATGAATGAGGAATAAGACAAGTAAGACTGAATTGTAAATGAGACAACAAAACTTTTCTTTTTTCTTCCACAGAAATGATGTAATTATAGCCTAGCAAGCTATACTTCGGTTTACTTTCCAAGGATTTTTATAAATTTTAAATTGATAGTTTTCAATTTAAAGTGCTATTAATTTATATTTGTCTGTAAAAACACGTTTTATCTGCCACAAGGAAGTTCTGCATAAGAAGATGATGAGTCTTGATGCATCTGCATGTGCAGACAACTCGCCTGTAAACTATTTCTCAGTTATGAAACTTGGTGAGTAATTGATCCCTTGGGAAAAATCTCAAATGATCATTCTTCTAACTGAAAAAAAATCCTAGTTGAATTTTTTTCATAAATAGGATATAATAATATATATAGATATGCTCTGTTATATATGAATGTATTCATTCAATGATACAGTTGCTGTACACTGTTAGTATTATGCACTATCTGATTTTTCAGACATGTTTATTTGTATTTTTTTCCCCCATTAGTCTAGCTCAAATGACAGGAATAAATTTTGCCTTAGGTTATTGCAGAGGAATTTATTCATTTGGGAATTATAGGGGTAGAACAGAAAGTAAAATCTGGTTCATTTTTTTATTCAAATCAAAATTTGCTGATCCTGACAATCAAACAACATGCTGAATGAGAGAGCCGGCACTAATTCATATGTGCCACTATTAACAGAAAAGTGATAGTGGACAGTTTTTATCCCAACATGGTTCAAGAATTTTGCTTGTTCATAATGTATATAATAACATGTTATCAAACATTCTTTGATATTGGAGACAATCCAAGTCCTGGCATATGTAACCACTATTAAGAATGATCTACTATTCTGTGGTTTAGTTTTCAGTACTCTTGAGGAGGCAAATCAAATGAATAAAGTACAACAGAACTCTTGTTAATGAATTTATTTCATAAGCATGTTAGAGAGAAAGCAGTCCAAACTGAGTGTCACAAAGCATATTTGAATGTTTTACTAATGATTTGTGATAACAAGCAGACATGTCATCTTCCATTTTGTATTTTTTCTTCTCAACAGGATGTATTAAAAACTCCCCAGAGCCAAGTGTTTCAAAGCAAATGATTAGAAACAAACAGAGTAATTAAGGTTTCTGCATGTGAAGAAGAATTTGCTTGCAAACACATTTTCCCCATTAACATTTTTTTTAAAGCATGGTAGGTAATTATTACTTTACATATGGCTCAATTCTGAAGTAATTAATGAATTTTCCATTTTCTTTTCTTTATTGTAACTAACATGTTTAGTTCTAGTATAAGTGTTACCTTTCCAGACAGTACAGTAGTTGTCTATTATCTGCCCATTAAAAAGCAAGGCATCAAGTCCTAAGTCCTTAGTATTTAGGCTCTCTGAATGGTAGGGGAGAGTCTTCCAAATGCAACTTTTCCTCTAACCTAAATAGGCCTAAAAAGAAAAATAGAAAAGGAAAAAGAAAAATAGAAAAAGAAAAAGAAAATAGAAAAAGAAGGACCTCAAATTTTCTAATCTTTCCCTTTCCTGAATAAAAAAAGATTTCCTAGATTTCTAGCTTTGCAAGGGACTTTGCACTCTCAGTTTAAGTACTTCCCTCTGTCAGTTCTTATCAGTCTTTGACTAGAAAGAGTCTAATATTTCATTTTTGTGAAACAAGTTTCTTCATAAACATTCAACATAATTATTACTTAATTCAAGTACCTGCCTCATTTACTATTTTTTTTTTAGGTACTACTTACTTTAGCACTCAGGTGTTCTTTATTTTGGATTCCTTTGCCTTTCCTTGAAATGTAAATGAAAATTGTATTGATAATAATGTGTTTGGTAGGTGTCCTGGGTTCAGCAGTAGCAGTAATTTTTCTCCTTCTTAGTAGCTGGTGCAGTGCTGTGTCTTTGATTTTTTTTGGTCTGGGAACAGCGGTGATAACACCGATGTTTGTAGCTACTGCTTAGAATGTTTAGACTGAGC
>JANEXQ010030664.1:0-29383 GCA_026283885.1 Poicephalus gulielmi
GATGGTTTTGTTTTATTGTGCTTATAACTGTTTTCCTTTTCTCCCTTTAAGGGTTCGTTGGAGAGAGATCGGCTTCACCCACCTGCCGGTTCCCGCAGCCCACCGCCACCTCACCCCGCTCCGCTCCGCTCCGCCCGCCGCTCTCCCCCTTCCCCCCCCACCCAGCCCGCGGTGCAGTAGGGCACAGCCGCTGACCCATAGAGCCGCCTCCGACGAGCACGGCGCCGGCGAGCGCCCCGGCGGAGGCGCCGTAGATGCGCCGGGCGTCGCGGATGACGTGCGGCGCGCGCTCCTGCAGGCAGGTAGCGGCGCCGATGTGGTAGACACCCAGGAAGCCGCAGCCGGCGAACGAGACGCTCCAGCCGCCCTCGCGGTCCAACATCGTCACCGGCGGGGGCCCCACTAACACGAACCCAGCTCCCGCAACACCGGCCGCTGCCGAGCGACTACGGCACAACCGCCGGACCCGTCCCTTCGCCTTACGCGGCGGCCGCGCCCAGCGCCGCCGGCCGGCGCAGCAGCCAATCGTGCGCTCCAGCTTGCCCCGCGCCCAGTGGCCCAAGGCGCCCCAGCTAATCCCAGCGCAGATGCAGATAAGGCTCCGCCTCCCCTCGCTCTTTCGCCGGTCAGAGCGGCCGTGGCCCCCGCCTGCGTCTTCAGTCCCCGCTTTCTCCCAGTCCCTTCAGCCGCCTCAGTTTCCTTCAGCCCCATCAATCGCCTCACTCCCCTCAGCCGCCTCGCCCAGGGCGGCCCTCGCGGGCTCACAGACCTTCCGAGCCACAGCTTGTCCCTGCTCCATAACGAATCGGTCCCGCGGAGCTCGTCCCGCACTCCCCACCCACAGCCGCAGGCCGCCAAACAGGGCCCAAGCTGGGTTACGGAGTAAGAGTCTGGCAGCCGGGTTGTAACGCTGAAACGCGCCCGTTAATACTGAGAAAAGAAATTGCTGGTTCTGCTGGTCTTGGTCACGGAGAAGCAGCGAGACATGGCCCAGCTCTCGCAGTCCTTGCCGGCAGTGGGAGGTGCGGGTTTAGCACTTACCCTGATCATCGGAAGGCTCAAAGGGCTGTGTCCTGCTAACATGTACGATCATATGTATTTCCTGTAAAAGCAAGCACTGGTTAATAATCTTGCAGATTGTGAAAAAAAATAATTATAATAATACTAGTCTGAAAAAGGGAAGGTTACAGGATGATCTGCTTTTTTTTTCCTATCTCAAATCATTAACTTACACAATTCTGTGTTGATGTTCTATCAACATCTTACAGACAGAAGTACCAGAATAGCCAAATACCATTTGAAGCCTAGAGCAGTGTCACCCAGCAGGGTTTCAATAGCACCCAGCTAATGGATTCATCAAAACCAGGCACTGATCAGGTACTGACGGGCTTTCGGAGGTCTTATAATGGCATCTTTAAGCACCAGACCTCCAGAAAACCTGAAGGACACTGACAGAGTGACTGGCACCAACTGATTAATATCACTTGCGATTGTCTTCACAGAACTGCTTGATGGAGTGCTCCATCACAATGCCTAGCTTGGCTGTAAACATGCCCATCTGTTTATTAGTACAGCATGTGTGAGATCTGTATTTGATACATAATACGCTCATATGATGAAGAAGGTGCTGTGCTGGTGTCGACAAGCCCTGACTCTTCTCTACATCAGTGTAGCAATACCACCATGCCTTCAGCTCTGCACATGATTTTCTTCTCCACTAGTTCAGGTATTTCTGTGGAGTGCTGCATTGCAGGCCAGAGATGTGCCCTAAATGTTCCTTTGCTCCAGTCCTCTGGAAGTCATAAATGCATCTGAACAAGTCCAGGTAGGGTTTAGCTCCCTGTAACAGTTGCTGGTTTCATCTAAAAGTTGCGAGAGGAGCTGATATTTGTATGTGACCCCTCTCCATTATCACAAATCCAAGAGTTTCCATTATGCTCCTGCTGTACTGCTGGTGGAGATTGAACGGCTCAGAAGGGAATTTGCAGCAATTACCTTCCCCTGTGGGGAGCTCCCTAGAGCTGGACTATGAAAAAAAAAACCAAACCAACCCAGAGAACAGCATGTCTGAAGTCCTTCAGAATTTAAGTGCCTCACTCAGGACTGCAGAAAACCTTTTTAGCTACTTGCGTGCATCATCATATGCAAACAATGAGATTTAAAAACATCTCAAAAGAGTCCAAGAGGAGCTCATACTTTCCAAACACACCTAGGAGAGGCTGTGTCATGCAGCTCTTTATTTATATACAGCACATTGCCAGGAAGATAGAGCAGGATTCAAGTTGAAGCTGTACTAAGCAATCACTGGATAGTTTTACCAGGGAGCAAGGCTTGGACAAAACACTACAATAAGAAACTCGAGATTCTGCCTCTAAGTGAGCACTACAAGCACTGAGCCATACTTCCAGTTTTCCCACATCTAACTTAGCTCTCTAGCCGCCTCTGTCTTTTTGAACCATGCATCTTCATCCATTTGACATCTTATTTCAGTGAGTAGAGCAGAGCGTGTCCTAATCCCAATCCTGCTTTGCCACTTGGGTGCTTTTCTTTATTTAGGAAAGAGAAAGGTGTGAGACTTGAGCCAATTTCAGTCCACAGGGAAGGAAGGAGCTGAAAAGGGAGATGAAACCATACCCCATGCTTCCTGGAAGAGTCCTATTTCATTTGAAAGGTGACTGTGACCCCTGTCTTTTCTCATACTCTCCCAAAGGGCCAGCTCTGCTGTATTTTATATTCGCTCCATATGTGCTCTCATGCTATTTACTCAGAGCTTAAGTGCAGGAGAGTAAGCATGCATTTCTTAATACATGTTTTCAGAAAAGAGACACTGAGGTAGTCAGAAAGGGACATTTCTCAACACCTCCAGAGTTTTGTCAGGGAGAGCAACTAAATGGCAGGGAAGCAGGGAACTTTCAGAGCATTATCCCATTGTCAGGTTTTTCAGGGCTAATTTCAATTTTGCCAGTTGAGGTCAACTCCATTTAAAAATATCTTGCATCCCTAAACTGTTACTAGGAGGCTGTTCCTGAGCTTCGTTTCTTTAACAGTTAGGAGGAGTCTTTTTTCCACCTCAAAACGATACATGGCCAATTCACAACCACCTGCTCTTGCACTTTGTCCTTTTACACTACTACCTATATGTCTCCCTGACCCTGTTTGAGTGATAAGCCTTATTCCCTGTCAGCCCCCATTTTGTGATACTTGGGGAGCTGAGCCCCTCTAGCTTCCTCTCATGAGAAAGCTGCTGCAAATGCTCCCTGACCAGTTCTGCAGTCAGTCCTTCAGATGGGATTTCACTAGAGTCTGACAGTCTTTGCTAGGGAATCTGAATCACTGATTCTGATTACTTATATTAGAATCAGCTGATAAATCCAGGTCCTTCCCCTCTCAGTTTATTTTGTTACATGTATTGCAATTTCTCAGTACACAACACCAAGTTTGATCCCCACACTGGACTCCCCTTCCTGCGTATGCCTACTCTTTTTCAGTACCTGTTTTTGATATACTTGGGCTGCTCCCTAACAGATCTTGCTATTTCTTCACTATGTCATCTCCAGTTTAGCAAATAGTTTCTGATGCAAGAAAAGCAAATCAGATGAGGTGCATATAGGCAGGATGGATCCCATTTCCCTTCCCAGGAAAAGCAGCTGTCTCATCAAAAAGGTAGATTGCTTTGAAACACTGAACCTTTGGCTAATCACTGTCTATTTCATCTCCCTTTTATCTTCAGGTCTATAAAGATAATTGTCCTTCCTCCCAAAACCTATTCTAATACCTTATTTCCTTCTTTTTTTTTTTTTTTCCTTCTCATTTCTTAGTTTATTCATTTAATTCCAATTACAGGTTTAGCTGCCCTGCATGTAGCTGTTTAGGATAAAGATCATGCAGCTGCCTCTAAAATCTGGGATATCTGAGAAAGCTGATGCAACCTCGTCACAAGCACTACCAACTAACCCTACTGTGGTTGTACAATACACAGTTTGAAGATTGTCCTGTTTCTCTTAAGTATCACTACATATACTGTGCTGCAGTCTGTGTTGTAGACATATCCTAAACCCTTAACTGAATCTGGTCTGTAATCATTTTGCCATAACTCCAGGAATATGAAGTAAGGCCTGAAATGCCACATGATCAAAATCAAATATAGCTTCATGGTGATACAATCTACCAGGAAACCTGCATGCCACTTACAACCTTCTGTAAATAGATATCAACCCAACCCCATTTATGTGCTATGACAGAAATAAAATAAACATGACAAATTCAAGTTTTGCCATCTATCCTATCATATAACCACCAAGATCTTATCTTTTAATCCCTCCCATTTAGGTATCATTTTAATTATTATATAGGTATGACATTTTCCCAAGATCCAGAATAAATCAAATCTATTGTAAAAGAAAAGATAAACTGATTGTGCACTTAAAGTGTCTTCAACTCCTTAGAGAAAGGTACTATTTAAGTACTAGGCTAGTGGAAGGCATATAATTTATCAGAAAAGGAACCACAGAGAATAGAGCACCAGCGGGAGGTAATGAGAGCTCTCCTGGACAAGGGGCAAGTCATCAGGTCTAAGATCTTGGCCAGTCTTCAAAATCTGATGAGAATTTCTGTCACCAGAAAGAAAGGGATATGAACTCCAAGAAATAATTGCTGAGCCCTGCTTGGAACAGCAAATGTTTTCTCTGATCTTTTCAACTTTCAGGGATTCATTAGTAATCCTTGATTTCTCACTTTCCGTAGAGCATTTTGGAAGAGATTGATTTGTCCTCAGCCATTTTCATGGGGAGGTGGAAAGGGGCACCTACAAGTAGTAAAGTTGGCCCACTGTTACTTAAGCAAGGCCAGTTTCAAAGTTGGGGGAAAAGACTGATTTACTGAGTGCTAAGCCAGATCAATAGCCTCGCACTTCTACAGAAGGATGACAAAGTACCTACTAAAATTTCTGGAGTTCAGGAAAATTGCCTTAACTTGCTAGTACAGTCTGTTGAGTACTTGCGTGATATTATTCTGTCCTTATTAAATGATAATCTACCTAATCTAAAACCATCAAGGCTTTGAATCTGCCTAACACCTTTCTGGGAGTGTTCTACTGTGAAAACCTCCTGAAGAAACACAAAGCATTTGATGGCACAGTTTAGGTGCCTTTGGTGAATAATGCAACCTTGTCTCATGATAGAAAGCCTTGTTCTCCTCTTCCTAAAAGGATCTAAAGAGGAAAACAAAGGGATTGCTTACTTCCCTTTGAGATCTCTTGCATGGGATGTTGCAAGTTTACCCCTCTTGTTTCAATGCATGCAGGAGAGAAAGACTATAAGCCACACTTTGTTATTCAGGTAACTCCTGTTTATGTTTCCCTGAAGACTCCAATTTGTCACAGAAATTATAATCAATAGCGGAGATTAATTTTACCCCTTTTGTATCATCATCCTGTACAATCATCCTACTTAGGCAGACCATATGGGAAATCCGTGGCCAGAAAACTGTTAAACAGCCTTTACTGTTTAAAATACACAAAGGGCCCCAAGACAGGAGTGGAGAGTGTTGAGTTACAGAGGGAGGTAAGCTGAGGACAAATACTAATCATAACCTGCACAAGGAATCACATTACATTCCTTGGGCCAAGCCATCACATGTACAATGTGCCACTCTTCTCCAACTTCTGCTGCAGGGCTGCACGCTGGGAAGCAGGGATGAAGAAAGGGTATTTCCATTTGCCTCGCCAAAATATGTTTTCACAGTTTTTAATTTGTTTGCAGCACCAACTGAAATATCTTCACTACACCCTACCCTAACCTTCCCACAAAAAATATACTGGGCACAAGCATCATTCTTGTTCCATTATTGGCTTCCAGTTCTGTTTAAATCAGTGATACTAACCAGCAAAGACACAGGCATTTTGTGGGGATTTTTTTTCTCTATGCATGTCCTATCATGGCCCATTAAGCTTTCAAAGGTCTCAAGTTAATTACTCTCAGGTTTCTTTGGCAAGTCATGGAAAGTAGGTCATTTTAGTGAAAGATACTGACCTGCTTTTCCCTTTGGCCTGATCTTCTAGCGTTTGAGTGAGATTTTGGATTTTTGGTTAACAGTCTGGTGATTATGTTTGTGATTATGATAATGTATATTGAGGCTGTAGAAATTTAAGAGTATGATCTCAAAAGTTGGTTTGTACACATCTAATAAGATGTGTACCAACATTTTAAGCAATTTTAGTGCAGCTTCAAAGTTCACATCATAATCCTAATGATGGCTTCGAACTAAGCTAAGAGGTCTGTTCTCTGAGTTTTAGTTGTGAATGTGGACTAACAGGCTGTGGTTTAAGCAAAGGGAAATGAGCTATGGAGACCTGTATGAAAGGAGCAGTACACTCTCTAAAACCAGATAGGTAAGCAACTTCTAGAGTTTTCTGTAGGCTTCTGCCATAAGCTTTTTTAAAGAAAAAAAAATAATCAAGCATCCATTGCTAGGATCCAGCACTCATTATAGAGTCAGACCTTTATTTTTCTCCATCATGTGGGTGAAGCATGAGGGCAGTAGGGCTAGCTTTTGCAAAAAACTGTTTAATGGGCCCTGTTTCAAGCAGTACACTCCTAGAAGACTGGAAACTTAATTTTGGGAACGATATTGGGAGCACTTTCTCTAGTTACTTCAGCTGGTATCGTGTAAACTATTTTGATTAACTGTTGCTGAGTCTCAAAATATATGGAAGGTTCTTAGACCTAGGTGCATCCCATGTCCTAAAACTTCTGGTTACTGAAATGCTAGTTCTGCTGCCAACCATTGCTTACTCCAAATGACATGGGAGGGAGAAATGTGGTAAGCCAAATTTAGAAAAGATAATACAACACATGTGTTAACTAACAAAACATGTTAAGTGGATTTGCCTTTGACCAACTTCCAACTTGTTTGTGAACAGGCCTTTCTCAAGAACAGAACATGTTTTTAATGATAGCACATAGAGAAGAGCACAGTGCAAGGTGCATAGGCTGCACATCATGCACTTGGCATCACAGCACTACTGGCAGGGGTATAGTTAATCCACAGTGCATGTAATCCAGTCACCAATAATTAAGAGCTACCCACCTAATGCTAAAGAAATAAAAGCAGAAATAAAACTGAGTTCTGTGACCAGTCTTGCTTTGTCAATTTATTTCTAAAAGCAGGGAAAATCCTCCAGCACTTATGCTTAGCATGTTTTCATATTGAAGGGTTACTAGAAACCAGTGTAACTGGTTCTGGTAGGAGAAACAATGAATTTTCATATCTTGAATTCCTTGGCCTGATCTGTGTTTTTCATTCTCAAAGTTAAACAGACAAATCCTAAGAGTTACAATTTGCTTCTCAGGTCTAGTATCACAACCATTGCCTTTACTCTTCATAATTTCAAAACTATTACATGGAACAAATAGCTTAATACTATTTCATATGAAAATGGTCCCTTTTTAATATATTTTCACATTATTTTTGTTTTGTAACTTTGTGGCCTGATATGTATGTGGCAACAGTTTATTGCAAAAGATCCCACAAAGTTTTATATATTGTACAAACGAGATACAGCAATGACCATGCCCATTGCTAACTTGCAACCTTAGCCTTTTTTATTAGTTAATTTGAAAGGTTTGTTATCCTTGAAGACAAAAAGTAAGAAAAAAGACTACAGCTAACAGAGTGTGTGTGTGCGGGGGTGGGTGGGTGGTGGTGCTCATTCAGATAGCCACCAGAGTCAGACTTTTCAAACCTTGTCTCGCAGAGCACAAGTTCCTTTTTCTGTTTGCAGTAGGGCTACTGTTTTCTCTCTTAAGCTGTGTCATTTCTACATTAACTATGTTGTTATTATTTTCAATTACAATTATGGGTATTACTCTGTCTGGGGAAGTGATGGAGTCATAGTCTCTGGAGGTATTCAAAACCAGTGTAGACAAGGCCATTAGTGACGTGGTTTAGTGGTGGACTTGGCAGTCCTGAGGTAATGGTTGAACTTGATGATCTTAAAGGTCTTTTCCAATCAAGTTGATTCTGTGGTAAATGCTGGGTGGTGAATAATATTGCATCTTAAAGACCTAATCTTTTGTCATAAAAAAAGGCCTAATCATTAGCACCTTGCAACAGCTGCTGAGATTCTCAGCAAAGCCTCCTTCTTGGCCTTGACCTAAGAAAATACTTCAAACCTGTTATTGCTCTAAGGCAAGATACTGATTTTCCCAACTCTAAGACCAATAATATTTAGGGAATTATTCTAGAGATAGACATGTACATAAGGAACAATTTCTCTGGCAAAATATTTCTTCAGATTTATGATGCATTTTGAATCTTGTCTTACAGCACAATGATACGTAAGCCAGGAAATATGCATGAAGATTATTTTATATGCATTAGTTTACAGAGGTTCCCATTCTGCAGAGAAACTGTGGACACAGAAACAGTTGGTCCTTCATTCAGCAACCCCAAGAGGTGGAAGCTCATGAGAGCAGTGTGGAACTAACATTTCTAGTAAAAGAAAATACTGCTTGTGTAAGTAATAAAGAGAACACAGCTAAAGAAGAAAGGCTGAAACCACCAGAACTGCCTACAGCTTCATCGATGGGCCAGCCAGCTGTGTTACAAGAGTTGTTGTACATGACCTTCCTCAGCCTGGAGGAGGCTCCTCCAGGAGTTATTATTAGGAGTTAGTTATTTTAATAACTGAACTACAGTGTAACGAGGAGGACTTGGGGAAGGCTCTTTGTCCTATAGCTCTGCTTTAGCAGGAACAGAGGGCTTTTTATTTATAGAGGAAGAATGTTATTTAAGGTCAGTGAGGAAGGCATCTAAGCTATGCATCTCTCATTGGCCTAAAGTAAACATCTGTCCTCATCACGCTTCTGTCTGTTATTTTAGGCACCTAACTGCGCAAGAATTCACCATTCTTCCCAAGTTTTGCACCGGATATTTAGGTACAGCCTTAACTCTAGGCTGTAATTTTATCCCAGAGGATCAAGTGTTTCAAAGAGCTGATGAAATGGCAAATACAATGATACCTAATTCCTTTTGTTGGTCTAATTGCCATTTTATTTTCATCCATATGCACTAGATGCAATGTAATTGTTTAGTAGGCAAATAATCTATGCAGCAGAAAATAATAACCTGTTAAGCTCTCAACTTAACCAGGAATACTACAGAAGTTCACAATCAGCAAGAATATTACTCTAGCCTTCCAGTTGTTTAAATGCCATTATAAATCAACAACTCCCTATCCATTGGTATTAGGACTTAAAAATAAACGCTAGGTCCAGATCTTGAATTGCTGCAAATCATTGTATTTATATTTCACATCTGCTGGTGAATTTGCATTGTTTTAGGAATCAGTAAACTGCTCTGCTTGAATAACACTTTTACTTTGAGTGGTCCCCCCTTGCTCCAGTGATGCTTTTCAGTGAGAAAAATATAAAATTTGAACCAGAAAGACAAAATGTTGTCCTACACCCATAAAATAGGACAGCAGCTTTTAACTGTAAGGAGACATGCCACTGAGGGGTATGGCTGCCTGAACTTCAGTTGTGGAGCAGGGATAACTAGAACAGAGGCTGCATGTAGTTGTGGCATGGTTTGGGGTGAGGAGGGAACTGTGATCCTGAGCAAACATGCTGCCCTAGGAATGACAGGATGGGAACTGCTGCCATTCTCTTCTCCTGCTAAAACATGTCCAGAGAACAGGGCTCTAGCTCTGTCTTTGATTGAAGAAAATAGCAAACAGGAGGAACAAAGGAAGGGGAAGACAGTGAGAGCAGAAAAAGTCATGTAGTCATATTTGTTGTCTCCTACATGTACAATGTTCAGAAGTTGCCCAGTGTCCCAGTCAGTGACTAGTATGATCAGACCAATGCAACTCTATTAATTTTGAAACAGTTACATGAAAAGGATTTTCTCATAGTACACACAAACTCACAGTCCAATCTTACAGTGAGTGAGGTCAGTGAAAGTTTTCCCTTTGACTAGAGACCCTGGAGTACATCCTTTAGGTAGAGGCATAAGGCTTTGGAGAATTAAGGCCTGGGTTTCACACAACAGTGTAGGACATGATGGTGAAAGAGCAGTTAAACAACCGTCTCTCTACAAAGTCAGCATTTGTCAGGACTTCATAGAATGGTTAGGGTTGGAAGGGACCTTAAAGATCATCTAGTTCCACTCCTCCTGCTACAGGACTTACCACTTCTCTACTGTTATCCAAAAGTATTATAAGCAACTCAGCAGAACAAATTATTGAGGGATTCGAGAGCACATAAGATGACAAGTGAAATACAGATTCTTCCCCCACAGTCCAGCCATTACTGTCTATAATTCAAATATAACTAGGGTTAATTCTTCAGCTAGCAACAGCTTGCATAAGCAATGTTAGCATTAGGGTCTGCATCATTCAAGAAACTTCTGTTGGCCTCCACAGAAAGAGACTGAAGGAATCATTTAAGCCACTGCAGTGACGAAAGTTGTCTGAATTGCAGCCCATCCCAAGATTCATCTGCTAAAATACAAACATCTCATTTCCCTGTTCTAACTGAATCATTCTGAAACTAACGCATGTAGCTAATCGAGGAATTTGACATTGTATGTACAGTAAGTTAATTTTAGAGTTATTTTTATAGGTCAGAGCTGACTGCTACATAATTTTTTTGTGGTTTCTCAAGAATAAAATGCGTGCACATTCTCATTGTACATTTACTGGTTTTATACTTCTCAGTCAATCAGTACAGTCAAACTCATACCACAGGGACACTGTCCTTTGTTAAATTAATAGCCTATAACAACACATATTTTGTAATACAGATTTTATTTTGATAAGCATATATGGTCAGAATTTGTCATTAGAGAAATAAATTCATACAAAGAGTTTTGACTAAATTCTTGAATTTGGTAATGTTAAAATATATGAACCAAATTACTATTAATATGGAGCTAAAACCAAAGGATTTTAAATATTTTACCTTACTGGAAGTGAACTGGGTATTAAAGTTAAAAATAAGAGTTGAAGCAATCCTTTTGTTCTTTTATCATGGAAAATTACTGAAACTGTCACATTCCTGTGATTTCTTATTTCCATGAGATTGAGTTTTCTGAAGAGAGAAATTGTTCTATGTTGTAGGTCTGTAATTTAATTGGAACTGATAAAAAACTTTATCTGTTCATTCTTTGGCCAAATGTTAAATCACAAGAATTTGAATAATTCTCTTTGATCTTCACTTGTGCTTATAGACAAGGCAAATGACAATTAAACTGAGAGCCACATATAGGACATCACAGCCTTTATTCACCTTAAGCCTCACCCTAATAATCGCCATTGGCATCTACAGACACCCACTGTTTTCACTATAGAAATAGGTGACAGGTTTCCTAGGACATATGGGTGGTTGCATTACTTCTTGGTCCCTTTTTTGTAATAGCTACTTTATCCTTTTTCTCAGTGAGATTTGCTCAAACCCCTCCTGTACAGGGACACCCTGTGCTCTGGGACCTTCCTCACTATTTTGTCCTTATTTGTAAGATTTCTTATTTTGAAATAAATAATTGTGCAGCTTCTAGTAGATGTTTCTTTGGACCAGGAGTACGGACATCTTTCCCAGCTCTATTTTAATGCAAGACCAATGGTTCTTCCCAATACTTCCATATTTTATCCCTTTGCCTCTCATCGCACTCCCAATTTACCTGTTCCTTCCTCCTCTGCTTCCATTTTTGTATACTCCCTATCTTCCATTCTTTCTCCTGCCACTTCTCTGATCCTAGGCTTAGCAAATTCAATTCACTAAACTCAGGAAGATGAAAGTGGATGGCTTACTGAGTTAGAAAGCTGAATTGGCTACCAGAGGCAGCCTTTCCCTTCTTGGCAGAAGCCAAGAAGGTGGATTGGTTCTGCCTATAGCATAACTTCACCTTAAGATGAGGGTCAGTGCAGCAAGGCTGTGGGTGCTGAACCACATTTATAAACATCTTGTGACTTGTGGGAAGCTCCTGCTTCCCTCCCTCAGATATGTGAGGGACAGAGCACAGCACAGTGTCAGCCAAGGCTTGTTAGTGGGTTGGTCAGCTGCCCCTGGCATGGGAAGACACTGACCTTCACCTCCTCTGCCCTCTGCTATTCCCCCAGAAAAACATGACATGGAAAACAGATTGCTCCTGTACCTGCCTTCAGTTCTTTCAGAAGTCCAGTCTTTTGCCATTTTTCTCTGCTGTGACAAAAGTGGGGGTTTCTTGGCACCCTTCCCCATCTGCTCTCGGTAGACCCCGGCACATAGAGATGCTCCTTGATGCACTTCTGACGTCTGTAAGTGTGCATTCTGAGGAATGCTGCAGTGGACCACACAGTTTACATTTCTAACAATCTTAACTTGTTTTACAAAACAATAATTGTCACCTCCTTGTGCCTTAAGTTCTTGTTCATGTACAATGCACAAATGCATAAAATCCTTTTCTTCCTTTCCCTTCCCTAATCTATGCTGATTTACTAATCTAGGCCACTGTGTCACACCATCACCCCATGCTCACCACTCCCCCCACTTCTTTCCCAGCTGCTGAATGCTGGCTTGTGATATGAAATTTGGCTGTGGAGTGACATGTCATCTATGTTGTGAAATAACAAGACTTTGATCTTAATTCCCAGCTGGTACATTCAGAGAAAATCTTAACTTTAACTTTGCCCACAGTGGTAGATCTGGCCCTGACTTGTCCTGGGGAATGGATTCTCTTACTCCAAAAATAGGAATAAATACAGTAATTGTCCTTTTCCTAACTAAATATTTATTTTAGTCAATGCAAGAAACAAGGTTGTTTTGCTTCTGTCAATTTTAAGAGTAAAGAATAAAGATTAATATCACTGAGGTCAAGTTCTGAGTAAGAAAATTCCCTACTTCTATCCACTCCTCTTCCAGGGAATGCTGTCACTGTCTGCTAGCTAGGCTGCCCACTGATTTCCCACTCAGCCCTCCTCAGTGTGCACACCACACCTAGGCAAAGCACAGTCACAAACTCATTACATCTAGCTGAACTGTACTACTCACTTCAGCAAAAGATGGTGTTCAGAGTAAGACACCACAGTCCTGATAGCTAGCAGATCAACCCCTTCTCTGCCACCCCCAAAAGGGGATGATACATATCTTACTGTGCAAGAGATGAGGCCAACACTGATTATTCCCAGGAAATACAGCAAGGTCACAGGAAGGTCATAAGGACTGCAACATGCGCCAGGCAGAAGATTCACTCTCTTTTAGCAAGCTCTTACATTTTTGCCTCTGAACACAGCAGTGGGTTTTTTCCTACCACACAAAAGTGTTTAACCATTTCTGGATGTTCTGTGGAAGAGGGAGATAATTCTAGACTAGCTCAGAGGAAGCATCACAGCTCTCCCCACCCCCCAGACCCAGGCATGCAGCAATGTAAGTGAAGATTAACTGGGAGACTAAGAGGAAGAAAGAATACAAGTAGTTAGGATAAGCAATCTTATCTTTAGATGACCTCTTTTAATCTCTTTTGTTGCCAAGATCAACATAAGCACAAGTCCTGCATATTCAGAAAACGAAAGGATAGCATGCTTGGTAGCTCTAATATCTATCTTGCGTTAAGTTTGCCAAGCAGAACTAGAAGCTTAGCATGATTTCATGGGGACATTTCCAAGTTCAGCTATATAATAATGCCTTATGCATGGGAACTTTCAGTGTGTCATCAGGGTAAGCTGTGTCTGTGGCATAATTTACAGTACATATTTTGATAGCTCTCTACTCAGATAAGACTTCCATGTAGTTTTGTCTACCACCATTGTACCACAAAAAATAATACAAGTATCTACAGAACAACTAACAGCAGAAACACTGAAATACAATTTTAGATCTTGTCCTGCATCGTAGATTTATAAACTCTATGACAAAGTACTAGCATAAATAGTTTAACTACATGGACACATACGTGTTTATAGACACTTTCTAACCTTGGTGACTGCTTACATTTTTTCAGCCTTTTTCTGAGCACCAAGATAATGCTGTTCTGTGTGGGCCATGGAAATCCTGGACTCAAAAACCATCATCATAGAATACCAACTTGGAAGGGACCTGAAGGATCATCTGGTCCAACCTTTCTAGGCAAAGTATGACTGAGACTAGATAGTCCAGCACCCTGTCCAGCTGAATCTTAAAAGTATCGAACACTGAGGAGTCCACCACTTCCTTGGGCAGATCATTCCAATGGCTAATTGTTCTTATTGTGAAAAATTTTGATCTTGTCAGATTCTCCACAAGCATAAATTGTGCCCATTACCCCATGTCTTTTCTACATGGCTCCTTGTGAAAAAAGAGTCAGTCTTCTTTGTAGCCACCCTTTAAATAGGTGCATGGTGCAGTCTCTGGAAACACCAAGATTCAGTCATGATTAGCTGCCACAAAGGTGAATACAGTTGGTCTCAGTCCATGCACATTGGCTGTTCCTAGGCTGTTCACTCAATTTTGGCATCGCAGACCACAGTGTTTGCCATAGATATACAGGAAACCATACTGGAGTCTACAGCAATTGTTTCTACATCCAAAGCTTTATAACCATCCATTTAATGGCTGCATTGTGCATCTAATAGTTACTGAGGTTAAGGTATGTTTAGTAACGTAATTAAGACTATAATAGAGAACAACCGAAGTAAAATTCCCCTTTCTTTTTGCTAACCAGACATGATGAGAGGTTATTTCTTAAAGAGGTATTTGGTCACTGTGAAAGTTAAGGCATGCTTGGTGCCACCTAAGGAGCAAGGAAGCTGGCCTAGGGGCATGTCTAGCTAGACAAACCTAGACAAGGGACAGGATGAAGGTCAGAGAGAAAGACAAAAAGATCACCCTTAGGAGCACTGTTTTGTAGATGCTTGGCTTTGTCCTCCAGGCATAGGAAGCCTGTTGCAACAAAGCAGGGTGACTTCATGACCCAGGTATCTGTACAAGCTGGAGCACCTTCTCAGGAGTCACCAGCTGCTCTGTTCCTGACTCATTACAATGACTGCTAGAAGAGAAGGTGACATAGGTGGCTTTATGTCACCAGAACTACCATCTTCCTGGTGCTAGGACTGCTACCACTTGAGCTTCTGTGGATTCTTGACTGCCCTTTTATTTTTCACCTTTTTGGGCAGCAGACCCCACGTCTGTTGCTGTTAACACAAGGCAGAACTCCAGCCTTCCTGAAGCAAGTGCTGCAGCTCTGTCCCCGTTAATCTGGCCAAAAGGCTTTTCAAAGTGGAAATACTGATAAACATGGGACTTCCTACCATTGTCAGGGACAAGAAAACATTTCTCTTCATAGAAAACATCTACTAGCAATGAGTAAGCTATGAAAGCCACCCCTTGACATCAGTACTCCAAGGGCTGTTGGCCCAATGGAAAATGAAAAATCCAGAAAAGAAAACTTTTCACAGGTGCCTTCCTAAAGAGGTGTTAAGAGGTTTATTGAGTCTACAGCTAAAAATATTTTCATGTAGGTCACCACTGATGGGTAAACTGAGATTAGTTATAATTCTATAATTCTTTCAAGGAGTATGCAGAGACAAACCACTCATCCTGGATCAGTTTCTAAATCAGTGGCGTAGGGGTATAGCTAGTTTGACAGGCTCTTTAGACAAATTTAAAGTTACCAGTCACTTTGTAAAACACAATTTCATATTATTTAAATTTAAATCAAATGTCCAATAGAAAAGGCATGTGGGAATTGTTTTCCCTGTAGTTTGATGGGAAGGTCTGGCTAGAAGCTCTTGGCTGTCCAGTTGTTAACCACTTACTGATGAATCCTGGAAATACAAAAGGTCTGGTGTCAGACACAACAGATGTGCCTGATGTGCACAGCTTGCCCAGTACGTATCCCAAACCCCTCATGAGCACTTTATTCATCCTGAGTTATAGAGACTTCAGTCAGCTCTCAGGCTAAGACCTCTAAAAGCCTTTATAAATGCAATGAACACTGATAAACACAACCATACAAGTCCTCATCTTGTGACTTGGCCATGATGTCCCCTATTATGGGGATGCATCCGTTCCCTTCCTTGTTACCTGCTAGCTTTAGTGAATCCAGAACTTCAGTCCCAGTCTTCTGCTTACACCAACACCATCATTCCTTTTCCCCTCATTAGAAATCAAACCAGACCAAAGCTGTCCCCAGAATTTACCAAGTCTCCTGACTGAAGCCATAACACACTGCTTCCTAGCTCTGAAGAAAGTGTGCATACATTCAATTCCGCTGCCTAAGAAACACCCACAGAAAACGTGGACAAAACAAAGTTATTCCCACATCTCACTGTGATCTTCCAATTGCAGCTAAGTGACTAATTCCTCAGACCTATACATCACCTTTGAAAAGAGGAAGAGAGAACTGAATGACCACTTAACTGTTTTCTAAATAAACCTAAGAAAATGTGCTCATCATAGTCATCCTGGTCACCATGTATCACCAATTAAATATCGGACTATAAAATATTTTTATTTTCTCAGAATGAAATGGATGTGAGATTATTTCATTTGTGCCAAGTTTTCTCTGTTCTTTTTCATGTGCTGTGGCCCGTCAGTACTGCGTAGACTCTAAGTCAAAGAAACAGCACCCTGCAGTACAAATAGGGAATACTTCTATGTTGTATTGTTCCTAATGCATATTTATTTCTGGTTTTCTTGTAAAGCAAAATCTTACTCTGTATAAATTCTGTATTTCATTCATTGATATTCTGCCTGACTCTTAATATAAAATCATTCTCAGTTAAGCACTTACTGTCAATATCCTCACACCTTTTATTTCCTCCTCCTAATTAAAACTCAACTTACAGAAGACTTCAGCTTATCTTCTCTCATCATATCTCATCATCATGGTCTATTTTGCAAGGTGAATGAGCAGCCACAGCATCAGTCAAAATAACACAACTGAGAAGCTGGCACAGAAGCAAATATGCAAGAATGAACAGCTGAGGCTGAGGAAAAGGAGGAGACAGGGAAGTAACTGATCATGAGAAAGTATGCTGGAACAGCAGCCTGAAACTGTTCTTTAATGTGATAAGCTTTTTGTGGGATCAGGAATATGTGCTGTCATTGCTTCAGAACAGGAATGGTTAAATTCAGTGCACACAAAATAGCTGCTTTAATTAAGTTCAAGAGACAGCCCTAATCCTATTTAAAGATTTTATCTTTTGTTTAAAAGCATTGCGAGCTCAAGTAAGCTTGGTTAATTTGCAGTTTCCTGGAATGACAAAATAAGTTAGATCCTCAGAGCAACCCTGCAAAACATGAAAATGCAACCAAGCTTGTCAAATGTTCATTTCATGATTAGAAAAAAGAACAATATGAAGAAAGGCTACATAAACCAGCTTATAAATCTTGGAACAGCACCTAAAAAAAAATAAGAAAAGAGATTATAGAGCAGAGGAGAACATTTCATTGCAATAATGTCATTTTTGTAAGTTCTTTGAGGCATGTATCCCAAACATATATGAATCTGAAAGTACAATCTATATATTAATGTATATAAAATATCCTTGCTGCAGTTCATAAGACAAAGTTAACATCTCTGAATATTGTTTGACTTATAGTCCATTTGCTGTATTTCAGGAGTTTGATTTCTCTACGTAACAGCAGTTTCAAAGGGCAACAGAATGTTACCCCTATATTCATTATTCCTAGTGCAACATTGTGTGTAGAAAATATAGCTCCTATTTTTCTCATTCTAACTAATTCACAGAGAAGGAGCAAAAAGCAGATCTAAGACTTAACTGCTCACCCACTTCTTGCAAACAAGAAGGAATCATGTATACAAACACACCTTTTTTGGTTGAGGCCTTCCACTTAAAATTAAGACTTACTATGGTATAATGGACAATGTATCACTAGACATTTACAGGAGTGCTCAAGTACTTAGCTGATATAAATTGTCAAAGAGCAAAAAGTGAATGGTGTTAGTATTTACAAATAAATATGTGACAAGTAGACTAGTAACTATTGTTTTCTTAATCCTACATCTTTTCCTTTGTAATGCTAACAGCAGAAATCTGGAAAGAAGTCCAGCTCAGATTAATGCAGTCTTATTTCCCAATGCAGAGTTTAGAATCTCAGTAGCTGGAAAGCGCATGCACAAGCAGTTGAGGTTCTGGTATTTCAGTTCCAAAGCCAGACCCATTAAGCCAAATTTTCCTTTCTTATTTAATTTCTTCCAGTTTCATTTGCACGGAACATCATGGAATGTAACACTCATAAATCAAGTGAGAAATGCTAGGTGCAAAAGAACTAGAAATGCATTTAGTTTGTTGTGCAAGAAGGAACATTCCATTTCATGTCAGATTTTCAAAATCTGGCAGGCTGAATTTCTTGCTTAATCCCAACAACCACACTCAACACATGTCTGGCTTTTGCAAATGCAGCAGTATAATTAAAGGATAGTTTAAACAAGAGTTACAAAGGTTAGGTCATGCAGTACCTAGTAGTGGGAAGGAAAACAGATTCCCTACTACAGCTAAAGTGCCATTCTTTCTTCTGTTTATTTGCACATATTATGTACCTAGTTTATGAGGTATCCTTTTTTAACCAAAATCCATTCAAATCCGTATTTAAACCCATGACTGCTTCATCCCTGTGACAGAGGAGAGATGTAGAGCAATGCAGTTTGTGCTCAATGTCCCTAGTGTTGAGAGATGACATCTGTAGCCCTCAAATGGAAACCACCCCCTTGAAAGAAGCAGCATGTGAAGTTGCATCAGTGATTGCAGTTTCAGCCTGTGAATGGAAATTGCATTGTCTGAACCTCGGTGTAGGAAATTTTTTTTTTTAATTGCCTGAAGCTGTCCTGCTATTACATGTACTCTAACACTAGAAATACTGCTAGGTGAAGCAAGTAGTGGATACCTTACTATTTTTTCCAATAATAAAGTATTCATTTTGCAGCACAGAAATTCTGACTGGTAATGTCTATTGCAGTGCAAACCAAAAGCAACTGAATCACTAAAGACCAATGACATGCTATTTAATTTGTAAATTTCACTTTGGCTGTAAATCTATGGAGCAGTTATGTCTTGTCTCCCTGCTACCCCTTTCTAAGAGATCACTCTTCCCAACTGCAAAGTTGGTAAAAGCAATGGGACCATACCTTATTTGCCACAATGCAGAGACATGCATTTTAGTTTAGCTTCCTATAGAAATGCACAAGTGACTGAGCTAGCTTAGGTGACCTAGTAGTAATGCAGATCAGAGGGATGCTCACATAGTGTGTGTACATTGCTATTGATGTACTCTGGCTGGAGGAACAGGGACACCCATCCAAAACACTGCAGCTTCCCAACTTCTCATCACTTGAAAACAATGCTTCTCAGGTGAAGGCCATATCAGGAATGAATAAACAGAGATTCTGGTTAAAGATAGTCTTCATTTGAAAACTAAATTTGACAAGAATAACGCAGGCTAATTGTTCAGTACAGCCCGTAGTGAATGTACAGTGGTGCTTTAGAGAGTCTCTACAGGCTATCTACAGTTTCAGTGTAATTCATGATGTAAATACTCAAGTAGTTTAGGAACCACTAATACTTTTTGAATATACATCCCTCCCTCATGAATAAGAGGTTGAAGCTTGATAATGGATTTGGGTCTATGTGTGAAAGGCAGAGCAGACCTACCCAAAGAGCATTTCCTGCCCGAATGTACTGCCACAACTGCAGCCTTTAAATCCCTTGTTACAAAGGAAAGCCTTATCTTCAGCAGCAATCCAGAATACCACCTTCAGTTTGAGCTTCTGAGCAAAAAAATATTAAATAATTAACCTGTACTTTGGAATACTTTAGCTGAGTAAGAGAATAGTAAAGACCTGAACATTTTCACTGTTGTTACAGTTTACAGAGTGCTCCCATGCATTTTCCTTTTCCTAGTGATCATTTCAAAAATCTAACATAACTGTTGTAAAGAATATTTAGCACATCGGTGCCAGTTGCACTTCTACCTAATAGTAATGTGAATATCACAGCTGCAATATGAGGAGTTAAAGCACTCTGGCTTGGTATTTAAAGACTTATAGAACAAATTCTCCATTGCATGCTAGCTTGAATATTTGGAATTGAAGATGCTCTTTTTATAGACTCCTGTTTCTCTGGTTCTGACAGGTTCCTAAGTGAGTAAGACCCTTAGAGCTGCTTTTGCAATTGGAGTACATCTTTCTCCAAATCACCTCCATAACGAAAGTACTTCTCCTGCCACAGCCTTTCAGAACACCCATCACTGATTTAGTAGCTGATTTAGTACGCTTGGGGTCAAATTGTCCTGGAGGCTTTTATCTGTGCTAACAGTGGTTGAAAGCCTTTCATGTGTATCTGCACATAGCTTCTTTAGGACTGGCTTCCGTCTTACTTCATGCTTCATGTTGATTTCTCATGTGCATCCAAAGACAGCTCCTTTATTACCTATTTCAAAGTAGTGCAAAGATTTAGTGACATCTCATTATATCCTGATTTCTGTCTGCTATTTAAAATTTTGCTGAATAGAGCATCTTCAATTATGTGTGACCTGAGCTGTATTTATTATGACTATTCAGTGCAATTCAAGACTTTGAGGAACTCTCTACTGTGATTTTTAAGAGCAAATAAGAGAATGGGAGAAATATTACAAATTTAATAAAAAAGTATTACCTGTAGGGCCCTAGAGCTGAGTACCAAATCCCAGCCTAATCACAACAGCATCACTAAGCCAGCCAATACCCCCTGCACTCTGTTTGCCCACTAGCAGGGGCCAAAGACTCCCTGGATGCACTTCTGAAGTTTTCCCTACTCCTGGCCCCAAAACTTTTCTAGCCTGCAGCATCCACAGGAAGTGAGGGGGGAGGGAAGGGAGGCTTCAGTTCTCACACAGTGTATAACATGATGACTGGGACACAGTCCAGTAGATGGATGATGGGGATTTGAAGCTTTTTCACAAATGTGTTTTTCATCTTTGTTTGCCCAGGCCTCCATACAGGTTCCTTCAATGTAAACACAAGAAAGGCTTACATGTGAGAAAATGAGACTTATTTCTGAGGCTTAATGCAGTCAGTTCAGATGGCATCTGAGCACAGGCAGACTCAGACACCTTGCCTTCTGCTCCTGGAACAGCTTCCTGCTCAAGCCATACAAGGTACTGAACACAACCAGAATAGCTTGCAGTACTAGGTCAGAAACTCCCACGCCTGACAATACAGAACTTAGTGGGCAATAGCTACTTTTTAATAGCCTCTTTCCATAGCAATTGTCATCTCTGTTTCAGTGCTTGATAAAATAAATTTCATCTCCTCTACATCATTCCCACAAAGGTTTTAATTACATTTGCATTGCAGCTGCCTCTCAACGAAAAGCAAGTTTTTCCTCAGTTTTCCTAAGTCGTAAAAGTAGCTCCCCTGAGCCTTATTTTTTCCTATTACTCTGATGCCCCCTTGCTGTCTTACAGAAACTATACTAAATGTGTAGACATCAGGTATTCCCTGAGTGGATTTGTACTGTTCATCTCACTAGGTGGTAACACATACATGTCCTGGTGGCAGAGTTACTAAGCTTGCAAGAGAAGACAAGTAAGAGGAATAAGTTGTCTTTCAAAGTTGTTATTGCGCTGCTGTGTGACTGAAGGTTGAACAAGTATGAAGTATTGGGAGTTGGAGTTTCTGGTGGAAAGAACACAGCACTGGGCATGTGATAAGGACTCTCACATTTAGCTTAGAAGCTGCTATAAGGGAGGAAGCTTCAGTAAAATCATCATAAAGACTCCGAGACACTAAGACAAAGACATTCACTACATTTTATAAGTACAGAAAGAGGAGGTTTAAGAACTTCAAGAAAATGCAAGCAAACCTTAGACTAGAAACTAAGACTTCTATTTACCATCCACATGCTTAAATTTTGGAGCAATCTCTCCTGGAGTACATCTGTTTTGTATTGTTTCTCTTTGTAGAGACTAAGCCTACATCCCTAATTCATATGATCAGTACCATAGAAACTAGTGAGAAAACAGTCAAGATCGAGCATGTAAATTGCAGTCTTATGGGTTTGCTGGCTTTTGGGTTTTTTTACCCCACACCTATGCTTTCTTAGCATTCAGTACCTAAACTATGATAATAAAGGTAATACTATGATAAAGGTGATAATATGATAAAAACTATGATAATAAAGTAGAAATAATATCAGGTTACTATATTCCGAAGGCTCCAAATTATATTTAGCAAACAGGTAGGCTTGCTACTTAAGTTATAACATACAGAGTAAGAAAAATATACAGAGCTATCTGCCTGCTTAATTAATGAGTCTGGTTAACGTAAGTCATATTGCACCTGAACATATGACATATTCTTGAAAGACTGTGACCTCTGTCCTCATTACAAGTCCACCCACAGGAAATTACTACAGCCAATTGCAGAAGACATGATACATCTGAACTGTTCTCAGGTGCTTCCATGATGCAGCTGACGATAGGCCCAGAATCATCATGATACTGCCACATGCCAGCACATACTGCACTTGTCCTTGTGACCGTCTGAAGAACCATATTGGTAGCTATAAGTATTAGTATCAGGATGCAGTTGAAGGTAGTCTGAAATAAAAAAAATCTCTAAACTTTGCAATAGGCAATGTAGATATGGCAGTTGAAAGATGAACTGCTTCATTTCCAAATACAGCAAGTGCCACTAAAAAAACCTGCTCTTCCACTTGTGTATCTCTTCAGAACTTGCAGGGCAGAGTGGCTTTGAAGTCTGGCATATAGTAATGCATGAAGTCTGGCATATAACATGTATTACTATATGCACATTACTACTGTGGTTAGATACCTGGGCATGATCAGGCCACTGTGAATTAATATAGCTGTTCTCACAGAACCAGTTGTGGTATCTGACATGCAGGGAAGGTTCAGTCAGTTTTGTGTAGTCATTCTTGGGTACCTGAGGGTTTTTTTCCCTACGCCTTATGCAATCCATGCAGGCAATGCTGTAGGCATTGCCCACATCTCTGCTCCCTGCTCAACAGACTTTTTGTCATAAGAATAGTGGAAGAGCCTGGCTTCTCCCTTCCTGTGCCACACAAGCCTTCAGGGAGTGCACTTTGCACAAGGAGTAACAGGAAGGATCAGAAAGTACACGTGATCTGAAGACTACTACAGTGGCTGCCAACACTCACACAAGCCTTAGTAAGACATGGGGAAAATCTAGTCTGCAATTTCTCAAGTGCTACCAGCTATTCTGTCTGCACTACCTTTGCATAATACAAAATGTTATTCAAACACTTGTATGAGAAAGTGTCTTCTCCCTCCCTTTCAGCAGCCTATGCCTGCTACTGCACTACTGTCTTGAATAACTGCAAGGGAAATTTATCCTGTGTTCATCTAGCAGCAAGATCATGGTTCACAGGAGCAACTCATACTCTCTACACTGTGAGCTGCAGGAATGACATTTTGATGCTTTGAGTAACTATCCGCCTCAAGGCATCTGTCACCACACTTCCTTCCACCTTTTTAAGTTCTTTCCAACCACTATGCTTCCCCACTGCTAAGTATTCTGCCAGCATCTAGCAGCAGCAGTTGACAGGTGCCCAGGACATTTACCCCACTGAGGCTGTCATCCTTGATGAGGTAAATGCAGGACTGCCTATAATTACAGAAGATGAAATAGTCCTTCAAAATTCCTCTTTCTTCACCACACATCTAGCAATTAAATGAGTAACTAGGAAACAGCTCAGGAGACAAATTTTGGACTCAGACAAGAAAACCCCCAAAGCTGCTTCTGAAGATGGAAAAGAAGTACCCTAGTTGTATGATAAATCATACATGGTACTTTTTCTTGAGAATGTGATAGATGTGTTCAGCTGAGGTCAGTGTTGGATAGCAGTACTACTGTAGCTCACCTTCACAAGTAACACGTACCAAGCACCACCTGCTCCAAAGATGCTGACCAAGGAGAAGGAAGGAAGATTTTGCATTGATTCTAGTCCGTAACAATTATGTTCTTACAAACAGGCTGTTTACATGATATACATTTTGTCGCTATTTAGTGTCTCACATAGCATGAATCATTACTCCAGGATTGCCCTAGGAGTTAAAAATAACAAGCAGGCATATTTGTGAGCACTGTGTGAATCAGCTGCTTAGTGTCCTGGATAAAGGTTCTCATCACACTTCCTGAGATGTATGCTTTGAGGCTCAGGTGATGTAACTTACGATACCAGACTCCACCTTTAAGAAGGAGCTTAACCTTGACAACCATCATGGATATGTGCTCACATGCAGACAGAATATAAAGTAGAACAACTTGCAGAGGAACTGTCAGGACTGAGATCAACAGCAACTATGTTCTTGATCATCATAGCTTGTCTCACATCTGTTCTGAAGTAGTAGCTGATTAGTTAAGTGCATATGTATGTGATACATACATGCATAAACATACAGAACATTATGACAGCTGTGTCACTAATGACACTACTACTATCAGTTCCCACTCATTTTAACACCTTTATTATTGATACATCAATGCAATAAAGTATGAAAGCACATGGTCATTTTAAGTATGTGAATAGCCACATTCATGCTGATACTCATGTAATTCAAATCACATATTCTTCAGTGTCTTCATCTTAAGTCCTAATCAGTATTTAGAGTAGTTCAGTGTGGAACATGTTACTATATAAATCTACTCTTACTTTCTTTTGGCTCCTTATGTGGTCCTCCTTTTCCCGCTGCCCTCAATTCCTGTGTCCACCTCTGTCTGGTAAGCACTTCCACTCTTCCAAGACTGACTACACTGTCCTTTTGTGATCATCCTGTCTCTTCCTCCCGACATTCTAGGTAGCTCACCTCAGTAGCAGAGATCTGTTTCTCCCTTTTTTTTTTTTTTTTAAATGCTTTCCCCTCAGTCTCTCTAACCTTCCTTCTGGCCTTGCTTCTCCCAGAAATTCAATAGTAAATGAGGCAAAAAGCTGTCTCACAGCTGTGTGTATCCACTCGGTTTTCTGTGTTGATGCAAGGCATTTTTTGTAATGAATATGTAGCAGAGACCGTTGATCCGTACCCTTCTGAAATCATATAAGACATTGTCTAGGATGGCATATTTACTACCTTCTGAGGTAAGCAGCCTAGAACCATGATCAACATTTGTTGATGATTAAAGCAACTCTCAGAAGCCCAGCTGAGCAGCTTCTTTCTTTGCTGTGACACTTTATTGCTATCTACATCCTCATTGTAAGAATGGCTGCACAGCTATAGCAGCTAATTCCCTTTAACACTTTTTTATTTTTTTCCCCCAAGCCTGAAGGCCAGATTTATAAAGCTGTAATTGCTAGGGGTTGCTGGTTTTATGAAAGTGCCTGAAGGATAGGCATCACAAAGCACAGTGAAGAGTTCCCTAGTCCAATACCATCCCAAGCCTTTAAACCCACACACTGTTGCTCATCCACAACTGAAGCCGTCAGAGAAGGCTGAGCTGCTGTCTGGAAGCAGCAAAGCCTCCCTACATCACTATACAAATCTGGCTACATCACAGCCTGATGTGTGCAGAGTCAGCTCAGAGTTGTGTTTTCATGTACACATGCTCCCAGTTAACTGGACATGACATTCTGCAGCTGTTTGAACAGCAGAAGACTGATACAAAAGCAAACACTTCAAACTCCATTCAGGAACTCATCATAGGGTCTTGTGTGGTTTAAAGCCCATGACTTCAAGATCATCCATCCTCATACCTCAATGCTCATGTTTAGATAAAAAAAATCTCAAACTAATATACTTTTAGAAGCATAATACAAATGAAATTTTTCTTACTGATTCTCATCAGGAATAACTGTATCTGTGTAATTTCTACAGCAGCTTGCTCTGAGATAGATACATTCAAAGGCATTTAGAAGGGAAAATTACTCAACCTGTACGGCTAAAGCAGCCACATTCAGTTCACTTCCTATCAGGCTTCAGTTTCTATGGCATTTCAACTGTAACTATCACAAAAACTCCTGTAGAACTGATTTATTTTGCGGTACTGAATCACTGAGATGTTCAAATCAAGTCCCTCAAAGATAAACCAGTTTTATATGAGATAGGTGCACAACTTTCATTATGCACAGATAATGTAACTAGCATATCCAAAGAGCACAGCTGTATGCCTCTCCTAACACACTGAAAAATAAGTTACTGCCTTGAAACAATCATTGCCTTCAGTGCCCTAAGTTTACTTAAGTGACCATTCAAGTTCTGCTTCAATAATGACATAAATAATGAATTTAAGACTAATAATAAGCATAATTATAGCATAGTTATGCATCAATATTGAGTTCCACTTTCTCCCATGAACACATAAATATGATCAACTGTCTCTGTCCCCCTTTAAAATGAAGGGTGACTGAAGCAAAGGGTGGCAAAGTAACTCACCCAGCTTCACCTATAGAAGTGGCAAGAGTTTGCAATGGGATCTGGCTACTCTGTGTCCTGGGCCAGCACTGTGCCTGTAAGGCCACCTTGGAAACATTTCTAACGAAACCTAGGGCACCTTAACTTTGAAATTTTCTTTCCTTATGGCTTAGTCCCAGCCATAAACAGTTACACTACAAAAATTATCATCAATTAAAAATTAGCTCTTTTTTTGTTTGGTTGGTTGGTTTTGGGGTTAGTTTTTTTTTAATAAGAAGTTTCTGTTTGCTATCACAAGTTCAAAGTGGAGATAGTAATGTGCACACAGCTAAAGCCACCTACAACCCACTGGGGAAATGTTTACAGTACGGCTTGACAAGTTATGAAAGGTATCCCATACTGTCTTATCCGGTGTAATTATCATTGCACAATTTGTGATGAGGGTTTACAAAACTGCAATTCTGACCTTTTGGGAAAGCAAAGCTATTAATCGGCAGTGCTGACATTTGCTGCTCATCTTCCTCTCACATGATCTTTGCTTTGACCCACCAAAAATATTGATGCACCTCTTATGTTTTTCCCTTGAAGTGATATGACAGCCTGCTGATTGTTTTTGGTTATTTGCCTTTTTATGTTCCTGCCCTCATTTTGCGTTTAATGTATATGACGCATCAGCAAAGTGACCACAGCTTCCTTTACACTGTGTAGGCTGGTGGCAAGGCAAGCTGATCTTGTCCAAAACTCCATCCTTACATGGCCTGCTGGAAAGTATAGTGCTAAGAATAAAGATGATACATGACCTCTACATGTACTCATGATCCAAGTCTGCTGAATTTGAAATGCTGTAGGGTATAACTTTAGAAGCACTGTAAATTTGTGAAAAGTATTATATAGTAAGGCCCCACCTCAGAGTCGCTGCACTGAGTGATTTGCTTTGCTACTGAATTTAATGCTGAGTGATCTTCTGCAGCCTGAGACACTGAGAAACTGGCTCTTTGAAGTGCCAGTTATAAACACTTTTGAAAGAAATACAAACCCTTGCACTGATGAGGATCACATCAAAGAAGTAATAAGTTGCATCAATCTTGCCTCCTAGAAAGACCATGAATCTTGTGTAATGAGAGGCAAGTGATTTATCTTCACATAGCCTTGTGAGGTGGATTACAGTGCTTGCACTGTGTTGACAGGTGGAAACTAAAGCACAGGGAGACGGAGTTAGTTAAGGTTACACGGAAATTCTAGCAGAAAGGGATCATATTCCTTAACGTCCTGATTATGAGGCCAGAGCACTCATTCCTGGTTACAGATACCACAAACAACCGAAAAAGATGGTGAGTGGTGATTAACAGGTTGATCCTCAGGCACATTCAGCAGAAAAGTTAAATGCTGTGTTAGGGTCATGCGCTGAAACCTCACATAGCTATGGCTCATGTTTGGGCTGAGTCAGAAACGTTCATGCGTCCTCACTGAACAGCAGTATTTTATAAACACCAATCTACTTCACAGACTTTTGGTGTGTTAATACAATGTCGCATGCTGTTACTAGCATGTCATTACATCAGCTTCATGTAATACTTATGGTAGCATTTACAGATTTCATGTCTAAAACTAAACTGCAGTTGGCATCCCAAAAAGTGCAAACAGTTTACCTCCAGCTGAACATGCCTCTCCCATAAGCTTGGGAGTGCTGTTTGAGTTCTGCCCTAAGCATCATTTGTGCTGCTAGGAGCAGTGAGATTGGAGCTGCTGTAATGGGAAGGACGAGGGATGGGCAGACAGCAGCTGTGGTGCAGACAGGGCTCTCCCCTCAGTAACCAGCTCCTAGCTGTGTTGGGATAGGGATGGTTTCTGCTGCTAATGCCCTCTGAACAGAGTAAGTTAATGGGTCAGCTCTGACGACTGCCTGGGAAGCCCAGGGAGCAAGTCAGAATTGGCAGGGGATGTGCTGGGCACTTGCCCAGGCAGGGGCTGGGTGCTCAGGCCCGAGCCCACCTGCCTCACGCTGTAATGAAGTGTGTTCCCCTACCAGATACAAAGAGATTGGGAAGAGGGGACCAGGAAGAAAAGCTTGGTGTGTAGAAAACAGATACGGGTTTAAACCTGAACACTGACAGATGCAGTTTCAGTAGCTAAAAATAGTGGGTGTGTACCCCCTTCTTTACTGTCTTGTACACACACCTGCACTGTGCCTGGCTCAGTGCAAGGATGGGGACTACAAGAAAGACACTGAGGTGCTGGAGCAGGCCCAGAAAAGGGCAGCAAAGCTGGTGAAGGGCCTGGAGAATATGTCTTATGAGGAATGGCTGAGGAAAATGGGAGTGTTCAGTCTGGAGAAGAGAAGGCTCGGGGGCAGGGGGGGCTTATTGCTTTCTACAACTTTCTGACAGCAGGTTGTGGTGCGGTGGGAGTTGGGTCTTTTCTCCCAAGTAACAAGTGATAAGACAAGAGGTTATGGCTTCAAGCTGTGACAGGGGAGGTTCAGACTGGGCATTAGGAAACATTTCTTCACAGAGAAGGCGCTGAGGCATTGGAACAGGCTGCCCAGGGTAGTGATGGAATCACCGTCCCTGGAACTATTCACAAACCATGCAGCTGGGGCCCTCACTGACATGAGTTAGTGGCGGACTTGGCAGTCCTGGAGTAATGGCTGGACTTTATGATCTTAAAGATCTTTTCCAACCTAATCAATTCCATGTTTCTATGACTACCCGGTGCACCTGACCACGACCGCTCACCCCCCAGCCCGCTATCTGCCTTCTTGCGCGGCAGGGCCCTGGCTCTGCCGCGCATGGCGCAACTGAGGTGAAAGCAGGTCCCCTCCGCTCCTCCCGCCTCTGCCCAGCTGGCTGCGGCCGCGGAACCATGTGCGTGAGGGGGCTCCCCCAGACACGAGAGGCGCCGAGGGACGGGAAGAGTCCGGGGGGGAGCGGACACCCAGCACCTCAAACGCGGCGGCCGGTAGCGCCGAGCATGACATCACCGCGCACGGGGCCCATGCGCCGCCGGCCCCGCGCCCCCTGCCGGTGCGTGCGTGGGGGCGT
>JANEXQ010030665.1:0-19170 GCA_026283885.1 Poicephalus gulielmi
AGGCACAGCTACAGGTTGGGCAGAGAAGAGATTCAGAGCAGCCCTGTGGGGAAGGACTTGGGGGTGTTGGTCAATGATAAAATGAACATGAGCCGTCTTCAGTGTGCGCTTGCAGCTCAGAAAGCCAACCGTGTCCTGGGCTGCATCAAAAGGAGCGTGACCAGCAGATCGAAGCAGGTGATCCTGCCCCTCTACTCTGCTCTCGTAAGACCTCACTCGGAGCATTGTGTGCAGTTCTGGTGTTCTCAACATCAAAAGGACATGGAACTGTTGGAATAAGTCCAGAGAAGGGCCACAAGGATGATGAGGGGGACTGGAACACCTCCTGTATGAAGATAGGCTGAGAAAGTTGGGGCTGTTCAGCCTGGAGAAGAGAAGGCTCCATGGAGACCTCATAGCAGCCTTCCAGTATCTGAAGGGGACCTGTAAGGATGCTGGAGAGGGACTCTTCATTAGGGACTGTCGTGACAGGAGAAGGGGTAACAAGTTAAAACTTAAGCAGGGGAAGTTTAGATAGGATATAAGGAAGAAGCTCTTTACTGTGAGGGTGGTGAGGTACTGGAATGGGTCGCCCAAGGCAGTTGTGAATGCTCCATCCCTGACAGTGTTCAAGGCCAGGCCGGACAGAGCCTTGGGTGACATGGTTTAGTGTGAGGTGACCCTGCCCATGGCAGGGGGTATGGAACTAGATGATCTTAAGATCCTTTCCAACCCTAACTATTCTATGATTCTATGATCATAATTACAGAACAATTGGGTTGGAAGGGACCTAGACCAACCCCCCTGCAATAAGCCCGGTCACCTTGTACTAGATGAGGTTACTCAGAGCCTCATCCAACCTGGTGGCCTTCAATGTTTCCAGGGATGGGGCATCTACCACCTCTCTGGGACATTTTTCAAACTTACTCTATTTTAGAAGAACATAAAATATCCCACAGTGTCCCAAAATTCTAGCCATTTTCTCCTTCCTGTTTTCTAATATTTAATGAGCTACACAACGCAAACCTCTTCAACTGCTTTAATAAGAATCCACACTACTATACTGCAAGACTCAAATGATACTTAGCTCAGTAGGCTTTGTTACAGTAACAGTCTAAAGACATTTAAGAACTATTTAGACAGCAATCCTGGCAGCTGAACCAAAGAGAAAACAGGATCTGTGGAACCAGCATAACATTCAGAAGTTAGCTGCTGTGTACTAGTAATTCCCCACAGGAAGAACTCAAAGACCTGTTACCACTACAAAGCAAATACTGCCACCTAAAGGTGACTACTAAGTATTGTATTTATATATTTGGCGCATATGTAACATGTTTGACAAACTAGAATACAAGAGGGACTTTATTATTACTAGTGAATACTATTGGCAATGTCATCTGTAAGGAGTTTTCACTTTAGAAAGCTCTAGTGTAATACCTGACGAAGGATGAAGCATCACTGGACAAAGCTATGATAAACAATGTTCATATAGAGAAATCAAGTCCCAGTATTGGCATCATCCTTAATATATATGCATACATTTAGCAAGTAACCAGTCCTATATGTAGATTCTATCTCCAGAAAGAAAACCAGCAACACTCCTGGAAAACATGAGGTTTTAATTTAAGTGGGGGAGAAGGGAGGAAATCTTCAACAAGTTAATAGTTCAAAACTTCAAAACAATGAAATAAAATAGTGAGAAAGTATTTTGGGAAAGTATTAATAAATAAGCTTGGGCAAGTGATTCATTTTCTGAAATTTCTCCAAGTAGAAGAACAGTTTTAAGCATTTACATGTAAAGCACACTCTCTAGGAATATCCTTCCCCAAAAGTCTCTTTTATTTGCTACCAGTGAAAAAAGCAAAATATTTCTATATATTCTAAACTTCAGTAGCTCACATCATCAGATGATGTACAGTTTATAAGCTTCATAATACTGACTTTTCTCCTCAGTCAGCTTGCCCGGACTAAACCCAAAGCAAAGTACTCCTTTCCACATTTGCCCTATGTCATGCACAGGCCACACTGCTGAATTTAAGTGGTTTGTAGTTGATGTGTACAAAAAAACAAAAAACAAAAAAAAAAACACAAAAACAAAAAAAAAAAAAAACACACAACTGCTTCCCAAAGTCAAAAATGGGGTGCGGAGGTAAAAAAACTCAGTAAAAAAGCTATAACAATAAATAAATCTGATTACACTATGCTGTGATTCTTCAGAAAACATGAGAAGTTTATTTTGTCCTATAGATTTTCATACTACGTTTATTGCAGTCAATGCTTTATAAGGGTATGTTAAGTATTTAACTACGTGACATCAAACTGAAATGTCCGATTTTTGTCCATCTTTTTTGTCCATCTTTTTTGTCCATCTTCTTTTTTACTGAAAATAAAAAAGTATATTATTCACATATCCCAAGTATTATAGCTTCTGTCAAATGTAGCATCACAGCACAAATTTCTACTATGAATTATCTGCTACAGCTGGAGAGGTGGGCAGAACACAAACAGAATACTAATCTTTAAAACCACCATTAAATAATTACCTATAAAATATTTTATCAGAAAAGTGCTCTCACACATCGAGCAAGAAAAAGACCATCACCAAACTGTCGCGGTTTAAGACAAGCTGGTAACTCAGACACACATGTGGCAAATTCCACATGTAGGTTACCACACAGGGAAGAATCCTCTTCTCTTCTTCTGCCAATAAATGGGGAAAGGAAGTAGGAAATATTCAAGGCTCTAGCTTCTAAGCTAAAATGATAAAGTCACCTACTACCTTCCCTGTTCTCTGTTTCATCAGCAAAACTCCTAAGAGACAAAAGAGGGAAAAGGAAAGCATCCTCATTAGTAGGCGTAGGATTGGGAGCTGTATGTATGTATATGAGACAAGAGTAATGGTATATTGAAAAATGTGGGATCTGAGCATGACGTGCTGTGGTGTGGAATACTCCTTTGCTTAGTTTGGGTCAGGTGTTCTGTCTCTGCTTCCTCCTGGCTTCCCCTTCTCCTTGGCACAGCATGAAACTCAGAAAGTCCTTGGTCAGAGTAAACATTACTGAGCAACAACTAAAACCATGGGTGTTATTAGCGCTGTTCCCAGGCGGAAAGCCAGAAACACAGCACTGCACCAGCTACTAAGAAAGAAAAAAAAGACTGCTACTGCTGAACACAGGACACAAACACACTGTTACTTGGGCCAAAAACAGGTTATCTTTAAATGCCCTAAACAGTAAACAGTGTTTACTGTGAGTGGACAGAGTCATACTAGAAATGTTATCAAATTAGATCATAATCATCTTAACATATCTGACAACCATCAGACAAATGATTTTTCTAAATCACCGACTTCACAAGATCATTTCACTGGAAAGGGAAAAAGGCTGACAGCATTCTAACTATAGTAGCTTAGCTGCAGTATTACTTCACATCTACCCCTACACAACCTTAAAAAAGAGAAAATATGGGAAGGGAAGAAAGCATAATTAGGAATGCTGTCACCCTGCTGCAGTATCTGAAAGTCCACTGCCCTTCATCTTTAGAAGCTCCTCCTCCTCATCCACACTAATTCACCAGGAAAGAACACAGACCCTGGGTGGAACAGGGGGGTACAAATCTATAACTGCCACCTGCTAAGTTTCAGCAACCATTGTGCTATAATTTAGCCATTAAGTCACTCAGTTAAGGAAAGGCAATTAAAAACAAATTAGTGTGTAAAATCAACATAGTTAAGTGGAGAAGGCTTTTCCCAGCTCTAAAAAGAGTTCTCAAATTTAGGTCTACTCTATTCATAACAAAGTGGAGAGTTTAAAAACTGCTTGTACAAAATAGTTCCTGGGAGCAATCCTTCCCTTAGGGTGCATTTAGTAATCAACAGACGTGCTCTCCATCTCTCTACAAAGAAGTCACAGAACCTTTAAAACCTTTTAGGGCTTCATTCTTTGAGGGAGGGCTGCAATGAAAAGCACTCAGCGAGAGTACTGCATGTCAGTGTGAAGCAGCTCTCTTATTTTGCAGCTGAAGCTACGTACTGCCTATCTGGACTTTAACCATAAAAGAAAAGCACTTGGCAGGAAGTTAAGAATTAAATTAAAAAATCCATCTTCCACCAGCTTCATTCATATTAAAATCATTCACAAGGCAAACATGAAACATACTCACAGCATTCAATTCCAGACATAACCATAAAATAACAAGTCAAATTAAACTCAGCCAAGAAGCTAGGAAATTTCCCAGTTTTTTCTGGACTGAGTTATAATCTCTTCTTCCATTTACACTGAATTTCTGTGAGACTGACTGACTGCACCAGACTGCTTGGGAACAGATAAGGACAGACAACTCAATGTACTGGCACACCTAGCAAGTCCTGCAATTTTTCAGGGTTTTTTCCCCGGCTAGGTTTCTGAATCAAGACAGATTCTTCAGAAAAGATACTTTGCATATAATTACTCTTCCAATCAAAGGACAGAGGAGAAAAAAAAAACCCACACTATGAAGAGATATGAATCAAACAGTTACGCAAAAAACAACCTTGTGTTGTCAAGTTAGCCTTACAATGTTCTTTTTCCTCATACATCATTTTGCACTCACTTATTGTTTGCAGCTTTAACTTATTACCACAACATGATCAGCATTTCAGAGAAGGAAAGTGTCTATTTTTCTGTGAAATGCCTAGGATATTAAACAATCATAACATGAATTCTTCCTTCTCTGTTTCTACTTAGCAGCTTGATAATGGAGTTACTTAGCAACAGATGAAGCAACTGAACTGTATTGCCTGATCCACATTTCACTGTAAAGTAGCACTCACAAAGGCATTATTTACCTGATGGTTGCCTCTGTATAGATGTATTTTTGAAGTATAAAATCCATTAGTTTGAGACAAGCCTACATGAAAACACAGGCATCACATACCAACTATAAAGGACTACACATTTTGAATACAAATTGCCTGTAAGAGTCATATGATTTTCAGCACCTCTGAAAAGGCAGAAACAAGAAAATATGAAACACCCAGAGCAGATTCACAGTATTTACACAAAAGCTAGAAAAGCTGTTTAAAAAGGGGGGCAGGAGGGAAAGGAGTCTTCTTCCTATAGCAGATTGACCATCTATGAACTTCAGATACACAAACTCATGCGTCAAATACTTTTCTTGCCACAGAATATTTTGATTTCAGACAATGAATACTTTGTGATTTTGAAAACACACATGCCTTCCCAAACCTCCTTCTTCCCCAAAAGAGTAGGAAGTGCCATAGCAAATATTAACAGCGGTTTTATTTCAGAAGGCACTCTTAAAAACAAATTTAACCCACAGAATTGACAAATCAAATGGTGGAATTATCATTTCCCACCAATCATGACCCCCTTGTGAGCTAACTCCACAGCATTAAATACCTATCTTGTCTTTCTATTATTTTGGAAAGTGAAAATGCTTCTTTCACAACTGCATGAGAATTTCTTGCAAGTTGTCTTGGTTCATCATACAAAATTACACTTCCAGAAAGATCTGAAAGTCTCTTCCCCCTAGCAAGGGGAAGGCACATCAGTTTCTGCAGCTTTGTCATCTAGTAGAATCATTCCACATTATTTTAGTCTAAAGATTCAGCACCATGGAGTTCACAGTTTTGTAAATTATTTCATGTTTGCACTTCCTGTCCAAGATTTAAGGAGCTGAACCTGGACTTTACAAAGCCAAACCAAGTCTGACCCAAGTTTATTTCTTCCTTAAAAATTAAGATTAGGCAGCAACTTTAAACAACAATACACATTAAAAAGAAAAAAAAAAACAAAAAAAAAACCTACATTCATGAAAAGTTGTGCAATGGGCTAGTTTTCATAAGTCATTTGACAAAATTTCAGAAATGATGAAATAATGAAAAGGAAACTTTTGAGAGTATGTATTTTTGTCTTATTTCCAATGAAAAATTAATGTTACATTTCCAATAATGAGGGCAACCAAAGTGCAAGTGAAGAACATCTTTCCCATTTGTCTTAAAAATGGGACGATACATCCTATGTCCTATTTCAACTGAGAATTTAGCTGACATTTCAGATGATAAAACCACAGAACTTTTAAGTGTTAGCAACTGTAGCGTCAACTTCGTAGGTTACATTTCAGACTATAAAGAGAATAAAAACTTTAATGTAAAGAAGTGCAATATAAGAACTATAAGAACATTCTCTAATGATCACGCACTTATGTAGGCATTTGTATATAAAACAATCTTTATGTAGAATTAAGTAATCTTCTATGTTCAGCTATGCAGACCTTAAGCGTGCAGAAGTTTTTTCTCTTTCATTCAAAGATAAATAATACTTTGAATTTCCCTACCTTCTTCCAGTTAATTTTTTCAGGAGTATGCTTTCCTTCCACACTTCTCAGAATTTTCATTTCTATTTATTTATTTTAACCAAAATATTTTCATGCATTAAGATAAATACTACAAGGACTAATGCTGACAGTACTCAAGACTTTGTTTTGACACAGGAGGAGAGGACACATCCTTTTTTTCTGCATACGAACCACTTCAAGATCTCAGTTTTGGTCATTAGCTCCTATTTCTCAACTTTCTACATTTCTTCAAGCCAATAAATGGCAGGTTGTGGGGTTTTTTAAATAGAAACCATTCTCAAATGAATCATCTCAGGCATTAGTTCATGTTTTCTACTTGAAGTCAAATACCTAATGATTGAGTACAAAGTATGCTGTTTTCTTACAAACAGCAATTTATTTGTTCCAGTTCAACAGCTTTCAAACTAAAGGTTATAACCCTGACGTCAGCTCATAATTAAGAATTCCAGTGCATGCAAATTTATCTACCTACCCAAAAAAAAAAAAAAAGAAAAAGACATTGCTCTACTATACCATTTAGCAGATACTCACTTTTCACATTAGAAACAATCATTTCAAAGACTACTTATAATTAAGGACACAAGACAGTTTTACTGCTTCCTTCTACCAGCACAGGCACGCTACTCTACTGCACCCTGACAAGAAAGTGACATATTTCAAGAAAAGATTTTCAGAGCATACTATCTGTAATTGAGAACCCAACCTCCAAAAACCTTTTCATTTCAGTAAATAAGAAAACACAGTGGTATAAAGAAAAAAAACATTCCATATTGACTAAGCATTTTCCTATACATACTGGTCGTCTTCCAAACAATTACTCCCACATAACATCATGTTGAACCTGAAAGTTAATATTCATGTAGATTAGCATAGTTTAACTTCTAGTTTGAGTGATCTTTTGAGCTCTCTCTGTAGAGCCTAAATTTTCAAAGCTAGACAACATTTTTAAGGAATTCACTGCCAAAAAGCAGCTATTCAGAAGAAAATTTTGACAATGAAAAGCAAGAGAAAGCTCTAACAATGAAAACACTGTGGGGAAAAAAAATCATTACATGTACTTACTAATTTGTTTTCTTGCATGTATATTCTTTGCAATTTCAGACAGCCTTTAGCTATAATGATCATTCCTTCATCTGAGATCTTGTAACACTGCCCAAAATGAATGTCTTTCAATTCTCTGCATTTTGAACCCAGCTGTAATTAAAGAAATCAAAGTAATTATTTCAAAATAAAGGGGAAAGGAGAAAAAAAAAAAAAAAAACACCCAAACACAAAACAAATAAACAAACAAAAACAGGATTTGACTAAACTGGAAACTTGGGAGTTCAGCTTGCTTTCTGCTTCTCTGTCACCCCTTAAAAATTATCCTTCTTTACAGGTTTTGTAAGTACTATCACAAACAAAAAAAAGATTACAATTACATACATGACAAAATGAAGTTGTTAACTAAGGTCAACAGAATGGATCTAAAAGCAGCACCTGAGAACCAAATTATTTATTGAGCATATATATAAGTAGCTAATGCCTGTATGCTAGACCACTGATAGCATATTTAACACAACTACTTCATATTTTACCCTTATATGCTCCTTTAACACAAAAGGAAGAGTTGATGAAAACATCCTGCTTGTCTAACAAATAAAGATCCCAGCCACCTTTGGCTTTCATGATGCAAAAAGTTACTTAAGCACTGATTCCAAATAGCAACTAAGCTCAGCAAAAATGAATCAGCCACAGGCAAAGTACAGGATGTCAAACTGAAGATTTTATTCATTCAATGCTTGGATACTTTTAAAAAAGTACACACAGGCTTTGGAAAATAACATTTACTGTACTGAGAAAATACATCCATAAACCAATTTTTGAAGTCAAAGAGGTCATCTGTTTTTAATTAAATCCTAGGGGAGGCTACCTTCTTCCATGTCACTTCTTGTACTTGGCAAGAAGCTGGAAGATACTAATTTATAAAGAAATCAGTGGAAAGGATGGTTACCTGCTTCAGGCCTTCATCAGTGAGTCTGTCTTGATTGCCTACGTGCACTTTCTGAAGAAGAGGACACTGAGAGGCAACTGCAATAATAGAGGTGTCAGAAAGCTGTTTACACCTGTAGGCAGTATACCTTAGGAGTCCCGGACACTTAATTGCTAATATGCATACTCCTGTATCAGATACATTGCGACAATCAGAAATATTGATTTCAGTAATATTCTGGCTTCTTGATGCTATCTTTTCCAGCAATTCATCAGTGACCTGCAAAGAAAATCCAAATATTCAAATTTAACTTTTTTTATAAGCATCTTTAACTTCATTAGCACAAAACCTACTATTTGTAAGATGCGTTTTTGTAAGCTACTGGGAGAACAAAATTATTTGTTTTCCCAAGATAAGAGCATACTGGTATAATCAGTTTTACAGTTATCTTTAAAAAAAATTCTGCTCCAATTCTTCAAGTTAATAGTCTGCTTCATATTTTAGACAATTCTCCATGCTTTAGAAAAAAAAAAAAAAGGATTTGTTTGCCCTTCTATAGCAGCACTGTACTTACATACCTAAGGTAGCATTTACAAAGAAGTAAAGAGTTTATAGGTCCCTGAAATGCAACAGTTTTTTCTATTTAGGCTTTGGTAATCACCCAAAACCAGCTGCCAGTGGATAAATACTATAGCAACGCAGGTACCAATGGGGTTTTTAACAGTAGATAACAGCCACCTAAAGGTAGCAGTGAATGAAAGGGATCAGAAGGAAAGAACAACATAGGAGGAGAAAAAAAACTAATTAAAACCTAGAAGTTTCCTCATGTTATTTGTTCCGTTTGAAAACAGAACACTTACATATTTTAAGTGTTAGTCTATGAAAGACCATTAAAACAGATACATGCACTATTTTCCCAGAGATCCTTTGAAGAAAAAAGGTTCTATCCACTTTGTACCTGTACATATTGTACTTAGTTAATATGCCAACAATTTTAAAAGAAGCCAGTCCTACAAAACAGGCAAGAAACCCAAGTTATTCTTCATGCTCAGATTTCCACGTTAAAACAAACAAAACCAAAGCAGGTAAGACAATGCATGGAACTCCCTCACTTTAAAAGTTTTAGTCACCTCACGTGACACGTGATGAAAGTCTTTCTAACAAAACCCTTCAAAAATATACATCCACCACTTAGCATGGATGAGATTCAGTTTTAAGCCTGGAGAGGGCAAAAGAGCAGCACAAATTCTTTTTGTCTTTCTCTTAAACAGCTGAGAAACAGACACACTGCTACATTCAAAGTTTTCCACTAGTAGCAAATCTAATCTTTTTTTCTTGCTATTTCAACAGGCAGTTGTTAGATAGAAAACATGACAAATTGGAAAAAAGCAAAAAAATAAACCACAAATAACACCTAAACACCTCTCCTCAAAAAAAAAAAAAACACCAAAACAAAAAAACCCATGACAAAACCCCCAAAAGAAAGCCACACAACCAACAAAACAAAACAAAAAAAACAACAAACAGCAACATCAACAACAACCAAAATAACCCAAACCACCAAACACACATCATCACACACAGAAGGATAACATTTTTTGCTTAATATTGGTTTAAGAACTCAATTTTACTGAGATCCCAACATACGTAACAGGCAAAACCATGAAAAACCTTTGCAGCAGAAATAAGGCTATCCCTCAAGATAGTGAGGAAAAACAGACTTAACTTGGCACATACTCCCTGCAGGGCAGAAAGATGTACCTCTGGTCTGGGCGTGCTTTGGAGGCACTTGAGAAAAACCAGACCATCTGCTATATGATTTTCCATAATGGTTCAGAAATATGTTACCTAGTAACTCTAAAAGCAAGAGAACTCACATGCTTTCTTACGCATTGGTGATTTGAAAATAATATCCCATGTACATTCTTCATGTCCAACACAGAGCACTTAATGTTGCTGCTGCTTTAAATGGGACCTTCCAGGGCTCATTTCCTTGCACCCTACATTTTCATAAAACTCATAAACCTCTGCAAGTAACTGAACAACAAGAAAGCTAAACTAGGTGGCCAAACAACACAGATATCCTTAAAAGAAGTTTTCCAAGGAGGAAAGTTACTCCCAGCAAACTCAGGCTAGGCTCTGTAAGGACCTCACTAAATTAAATCCATGAACTCCAAACGTATTTAACACTAGGATCAGATAAAGGCCTAAAAAGACATTGTCTGTTCTGTGATCAGTAGAAGCCAAATCAGTTGAAGAAAAATTAAAGAAAATTTGTTAAAACAGAGCAAGCACCAGTTATGTGACCATTCTTAAAACTATCGCATCTTTAGAAAAGCTCATTAATTGCATCCTTCAATTAAAATGAAATCTGATAGCTCTTATGAATGGAACTACCGCTACCTGATGCAGACCCAAGACAGGCACCTACAATTCATTTTGAACAGTACTTATCCTCACACTGTTTAAAAATTGAACAGTTGGAAGAAGATACATTTAAAGGAGTTAATCTAAGCGTCCAGATATTTTCAGTCTCTAGTAGAAAAATCCCTGAAAGTACAGACATCACCATTTTATGTGGTTCTTTTGCTCACCTTTGGTTAAAGTACAAATTCTGAGAACAAATTCTGAGTAATCAAAATATGATATCTTCATACCTGTTGACGACTACTGAGATCCAGTTGCTTCCAAAACTGAAAATCTAAGCAGAGGTCACGCCAATATTTACAGACTAGCGATGCTGAAAGGCAACGCTCATTCAGGGATAAGTTGGAAAATATCTGCAAGGGGGAAAAAATATTAATTGTCAGAAGTAATCATATTTTAGATACAGAAATATTTTATTACTAACCCATCTTGTAAAACAAATGTATTAGAAAGCATTGCAACATTCCAGAACTTGCCAGAAGTTGATTAGTCAAGGACAATAACAAAAAATATCTATATCCCACAACAGCTGACAATATTAATAAGTCACATTAGCATAACCAACAACAGAAAGTTTCCTACTTAAGCACTCATTTCTTAGACAAATTCAAATGTGCTTCTGAGATGGCACACGTGAAGAATTACAAACAGAAATGTTAGCTCAACGTTACTTGCAAGTCATTTAAAAGGTGCTTTCATTCTACTCTTAACTGAATTGAAAAGAGTAACAAAGGTACTAAAACACGAGTCTTGTGGAAAAAGAGCATAGGACAGTGGAGCAGACTGGCAGAGCAAATCAGTGTCATACAAGGAAACTAAGCATAAAATTAGCATTTTGTACCCCAAGGTTTTAAGCATTATAGCAGCCAAATAAATAAATAAACTGTAACTTTATTTCAGGCTCCTAAACTGCAGTTAAATTTATTATACTCAGCCCTCCCTCTGAAGAGCTGTTGCTTATTAATAAATATAAAAAGAAAGTCTGTCAAGAGTTACATACAAAGGCACCCTGCAACTACAAATGAACTTTAATCAACATGTCATCCTATTATGAAAAAAAGCCATTACAGCATTAAGATACCTACACACAAATACAGGCTGCAAAACATGAAACAAGTCCTCCTACTAAACTGATAAGGATACCAAGTACTAAACAGAAGCACTATAGCCAATCTCAGGCAATGAGCTCAAGAAAATCTCAAAGTATTGGAAAGTGTCCGTAGGAAAGCACTGATCTCTAGAGAACATGAAAACATTCGAAGAAAAGGCTAGGAATGTTTAACCAAGAAAAAGGGATGCCAAAGAGGGTAAACAAACTAGAGAGATCACTTTCATCATCCTTGTGGCGGGTAGGGCCATCAAAAATTGTTAAGATTCCTAAGGATAATCAGGCATTGGAATATAATACCTGGTAAACTTACAGAATTTCCATCTGTGGTCTTTAGAACAGAGTGGACAATCAACTGTCAACAGGGACAACCATTACTAATCCCTTGTTCAAGGAGTGGCTTAGCTTAACAGTTTTAAGTATGAATATCCCTGTAAGATTCCCTTAGCTACAGGGAGTTGGTTGACAATTCCTAGAAGGTCTGCAAAACATAACACAGGGAATAAAACAAAAACAAAACACCAAAAAAAACAACCCAACACATCACCACCACTCAAATTTCAAATTCACCACCTTCTGCAAATGCTTGCAAGGTTTACCACTCCCATCTTCTTCCATCTATGGAAAACTTGTAATTTCTTATGCAAGACCCCTCGCAATGCTGAAGAATTGCATATGACCCCTGTTTTCCTGCAGGCCTTGGCTTGACCGTTACCAGAGTCAACGGTCATTTTTTATTAAGGAATCAATTGAACACAGGTGGACAGAACAACCAATGCCTGCTTCCTCCCTGCAGTTCTCTGTCTGATGGTGAATCCATGCACAAAACATGGAAATGACCAATACTTGCCATTAGTATTAGTGACCTAATAAAAACACTATCAGCCTCAGTCAAGCAAGGAAAAAGTAAATGGCAATTTGGCATCCGACATTTGCACTGCAAAAATATAATTCTAAGTATTAAAAAAAACAAAAAGATGAGTCTGATGATTCTCATCAATTCTAAGTTCGTAAAAGCTGGAGGAAACTTGAGTTCCTACTACCACACTTCAGTATGAAACAGAAGACTCATCTCTCAACAGTTAAAGTCCTGTAAAGAGAACAGGACAGTATGATCCACATTTAGTTTAGATGGACATCAGACTGACTCTAGTTAATACTAAGAAGGGATGACAAGGTTGTCACTATAAAATACTTTAAATAACCTTTGCTACAGTGGGAAATAAATATTCTTCTGTGTGGAAGATCACCTTCACTTTGAGAAATGAGAGCTTGCAGTTCTTAAAATAAGAACATAGCAAAACAGGAAAGACTTGCTAATTCAGCTGCTGCTGTGAATATGAAAACCCTTAAATAATTCTTGTCCCAACTACCATCTTATCAAAAGCTGAAAGCCCATACAAATCACAAACCTACTTCTACTGCTTTGCTATTGCACAAGACACTGCAGTAACAATGCTGAAACAAAAAAGAAGCAAGTTTGATTCAATACTTAATACACACAGAATTTCAGTACAGGCAATATTATTCTGGAAGAAATGTCTAGAAGCTTTTCCGGTCATTTTTCAGAGACAAGTCAGGAGCATACAGAGAGGTGCTGCAAATTGGCTTCTTGTAGAAACAACCCTCAATGTGAAGTCACCAGTGGAGAGAGCAGCTGCTGACAAAGTCCTTGCTCAAATTCCAGCATGGACAGGAGTAGCCACAGAGGTTACACAAGCAGTACATGTTCAAAGACAAGGTCTTGCACATTTTATTGTCTGCAGTAGCTATGCAAGTTCCAACTACAAAAGGAGTCTGAATAACACCACGTAAAACACCAGTTTCTCTTCAGAGCTTGCAGTTGTTAAAAGAAGATGTTACTGAATTACACTATATGGAACTTAGCAAACCCTGTGCATATTCCAGTTTGGTGGCACATCATCCTTACACTAACGGATTATCCCAGCTGCTGGTTAAAATACTACACACTAATGCATAAAAAGCCACAACTCACTTCGATAATCTTCACCACCCATTTCATTCTCTAGATACATACTTATTATCCAGAGTTTTAAATTGTTTTCTAATTCCCAAGGTTTTATAAACACAGCTGAAAGCTAAAACCATTCCTACCCCCAAGCCTGTTCATTTAACTCCTGCTTATGATAGATAACTTTCTGAGGGCATTAGGTCCCCTAGTTACCACATTCAATACCTGGAAGTCATACTCAATCATGTACACTTCTGTCATGGTTTAAGCCCAGCTGGTAACTCAGAACCACACAGCCGCTCACTCATTCACCTCTTTTTCCCCTACTCTGGGTGGGACGGGGAGGGGAAGTTTAGATTGGATAAAAGGAAGAAGTTCTCTACTGTAAGGGTGGTGAAGCACTGGAATGGGTTGCCCAAGGCAGTTGTGAATGCTCCATCCCTGGTGGTGCTCAAAGCCACGTTGGACAGAGCCTTGGGTGACATGGTTTAGTGTGAGGTGTCCCTGCCCATGGCAGGGGGTTTGGAACTAGATGATCTTAAGGTCGTTTCCAACTCTAACTATTCTATGATTTCATGAAAGAATGTAAACCCCACAGGTTGAGATAAGAACAGTCCGATAACTAAAGTATAATAAAAAAGCTGCTACTAGTAAGGGAAATAACAAGGGGAGAGAACATTAAACAGGGAAAAGGGAAAGGAATAAAACCAACAAACCACAGCAGTGCACAACACAATTGCTCACCACCCGCTGACCAATATCCAAACTGATTATATCAGCAACCAATCTCCTCTGGGTAACTCACCCCAGTTTACATACTGGGCATGACATGCTGCAGTATGGAATACCCCTTTGGCTACTCCAGGTCAGGTGTCCTGTCTCTGCACCCTCTTAGCTTCTTATGCCCCTCCTCACTGGCAGAGCATGAGACTAAAAAGTCCTAGATCAGGGTGTTAATGAGCAACTATAGTCAGTATGTTTTCCAGCACTGTTCTGAAGCCAAAACACAGCAATGCACCAGCTACTAGGAAGGAGAAAAAGAACTGTTACAGCTGAACCCAAGACAGCGTCACAGAATCATAATAAATCACAGAATGGTTTAGTTTGGAAGGGACCTTCAAGATGTCCTTACTTGAAGCGGCTAATCAAGTTCTAACTCCCAGTCACGCAATTGTCCTCACTGAAAGACACCTATGCTGCTTCTGCATCTCCACAACAATTTAAGAACAGAGACACTAAAACATACTAAAAATCTGTAAAAGATCAAACACAGGTCAGGCACTCTGAACTAAAGAAATAGGTGAACATGAAATGAAAGCAAGAGTTACATTTGATTTGCTTTGCATTAAAGCACTTCACAACTTGTAATCTATTAGTTTTCCCCATGCAGCAATACATAGCTCCAGAGCAAGCCAAGCAACACATACACAACATTAGGAAAAGTTCTGTCAGGCACAGGGGCTGAGTGTCAAGGCATCCCTCTACCTTCAGGAAAAGCAGGAATTTCATTCCAAGGCTTTTGTCTCCTCCATCACGTAACTCATTCTGTAATGTGAAAATCTACATGCTTACATGCAAGCCACCTTTACACATACACCTGTGGAAGCGAAGTATTTATTTTTGCAATTCTGCAACAAATCACAAAATGTATCAGGACATCGTTCAGAACATTAGCATTGAATTAATGGCGACAGACTATCTTTGCTTTTGTGGCTAATCTACTGGCACATTCTTCCTTCACAACTACACCCCTCAGCTGCACTTTCCAGAAGCTGAGCAACAGCACAGTGAAATTAAAGCAGGCTCATTTCCCCACTGCAACCACGCGGTGACGTTGAGCTTCATGAAAGAAGACAAAAAAAAAAAAAAAAAAAAAAAAACGGCAGCATTGCTGTATTGTCCCTTGCTAGAGAAAAGATATAATTGAACCAAAACTTCAAATAAAAGAACATTTATCTCCCTGCATTAGCCACAAAGTTTCAAAGTCCTTTCCATTTTTCTCCATGATATAGCTAAAATTAAGACTCAACACAAACTCTACACAGGATAAACTGATCGGAACACTAGCACAAAAAGAAAAGAAAGCTGGTATTACTGCTGTGACTCCATGAACTTGTGGATGAAGTCAAATCCAATATATTTTGATGTCTCTGTCTCCTGACTAGGCTAGGAAAAAAAAATAAACACAGTGCAACTATAATATGCACATCCAGTCTTCTCAGGTATCAGTTTATTAAAAATAAATGCCAGCATCCAGAAGTCAGAAGACAAGACCAAAGGTCTGCCTCTGGTCTATCAGATTTACTTCGTATCACTCAGCTAATCTTAAATGCAGTGCTAGGACAGTAATAGCAACACCACATTTAGTATCAACACTATCAAAAGCGAACATGTACATTATTGCAGCAACCAAAGCAAACATAGCACTCCTTAAAGCAAGGGAAGAATGAGGAAAGTAAGCAGAAAACACTGAGTAAAGATGCAAGAAAATGAGCCACTAGCACTTCAAATATTTATGAAAACCTTAACTTAAATTAAATACACACTTCTCCCTTCACAGAGCATTAGCTCTATGCTAAAAGTGACAGGCTTACTGCTGCAAGGCAGCATGTGTCCATACTTCACAGAATTCAAAGCAAACCAAGGAAGAAGACATTTAAGAGGTCATCTGTTCTAGACCCTTCTGTTTTGAAGTGTTTTCAAACACACCACGAGCACCCCTGGTAAGGACTTACCCCTTGTTGTTAACAACAGAATACATAAAAATTCCAACTCCTCACACAACCTCAGAGACAGGATGCTATCTTTGCCAAGACTTAAACGTTCTCACACTTTGTCAGTTTCCAAGTATCTCACCCAAATTTCCTTCACATCAAATTAAGCTTATTTCTCTTTATTAGACACAGGACAAGAACATCGTCAATTTTTTCACCAATTTTCTCCTAAAAAAAAAAAAAGTGCATCTCTGTCTCCTTTCTGAAAAGAGATGTCGTTCAGCTTCAGCAGAATCTTCTAACTACCTCACAAGCCACATTTCCATGACCTCTAGCTCCCACTGATGTCTCTCCAATTTGTCTGCTTTAAGGAGACATCATAGTCCACAGCATAATGCAGTACACCAGCACACGCTTTAAAACTACCAAGCGCAGCACAGAACTTCCTTTCCATACTCTTCATGCACAGTTCCTGTTAACACAGCTCAAAAGGAAACCTGATACGCTTCACTCGGTGTTACTAAGCTCACCCAGTCTGTATACCACTTTACACAAACTCACTTTTTTTAATTAAACAACAGCACTGCAAAGAGGTAACAGGTACAACTAGGGCATTTGTTTCTGCTTTCCAGAAATAAATGGCAGTGAAACTACAACTGGTACAGATCTGTGATATATAGGACAAGGTTTTAAAAACTTAGTGATACATAGCACAAGATTTTGTCATCTTCTTTACTGCATGCTTACAAACAGCACCCTGACGTTTTCCATTCATGTGTGTCTAGGTTACAGTCAAGCTGACTGACTCTAATTCCTTAGCTCTCCTTAGATTCTAAAGGGAACAGAATTAAATTATCCTTTAGTCAAAGGTAACCATCCTCACCCACAAAAATTAAAGATGAAATTTTGCCCACTGTGTAACACTTCTGATTTAATTCGCATTTCAATGACCAAATGAAAAGCAAAACAACCTGTAAGCTTGTTTGATCCGTAGAACTGCAATTCTTTTATTTCTCTCCCCTCTTCTCCGGCCATACTGATGCAGAGACCTCCTCCCCAGCCAGGGGAAGAGGATCAACTGGCACACTGCACTACGAACTTCCTGGCTCAGCAGGCCCTTCCAATGATATGCAGGCCGAGTTCAGTCTGACAAAGACTTCCATCTAATTCCATATCCTTCACTTTGGGGAGGCTCAGCAACTGCTTGCAGTAGAACAGCATCTGAGCAGCCCATGACAAGACACTTCTCAAGTGGTCAGCCATTACTTAGGAGTTCCTACAATGTTTCTTGACAGACATGCGTACAGCCACTCCTGTACTGGCACAATTTGGAGGTCATAGAGGTATGAATCAAGGGAAGGAAATACAAAAAAAAAAAAACCAACAGGATTGGGCTCCCAGCACTTCAGAGGATGAAATCTCTTGTCCTTGTATTAAGGTTTGTGTCTTCAGCACCTACTGTGAAAAGTTTAGACTTTAGGTGTACTTGGCTCACATCCTCTCATTATAATGTTGTAAATCTGAAGAAAGGTTTATATTTGGAATAGTCTATCTGTATCAAGACTCAGCACGTGAAGGCCTTTAAGCAGCTGTATAATCAAGTGAGAAACCTGACCAGGGTGCTCTGGAAGCAGGGGGAAAAAAAAAAATTAAAAAAAAAAAAAAAGAAGAAGAAATCAAACAAGCCAAGCAAACAAACATACAAAAAAAAAAAAAAAAAAAAACCACACTAACCAACCCAAAAACCACCAAAATAACCAATGCAATCCGTAAGTCTAGCTATGACTCTTATTTATAGCTGTATCTCCTTCTATTGAAGGGCAACTTTAGGGAGAAGTTATTGTTTGACAACAAAAGAGTAAAAAAAGCACTTTCTACACTAGTCGTGCACAACTAGCAGTATACCATGAACAGGAAGAGTTATCTGCCTCAGACCCCTCCATTATCATGCCCTACTTTAAGTTAAGCCATCTGACCCCAGAGTAAACTTGTGTAATACTGAAACACTACTCCCCAAAACATAAAGGCACACTCATATCAAACTATGGAAAACGTTACAGGCTTCAGTTCCAGCCAGACTCATCTTTCTACTAAGGTTTAGCTGAAGAAAGTCATACTGACTACATCAACAGAGTAGCTTAAAAATGGAAAGGTCATTCTCAAAAAAGAACAGCATAAGGAACAATGAGACAGCAAAAAGGACAGGAAATATGTTCTTGGAAGATACAAAGTGAGGTTACGAAAACATGTAATGGAATCATAGAATACTTAGGATTGGAAAGGACCATAAGATCATCTAGTTCCAAACCCCCTGCCATGGGCAGGGTCACCTCACACTAAACCATGTCACCCAAGGCTCTGTTCGGCCTGGCCTTGAACACTGTCAGGGATGGAACATTCACAACTGCCTTGGGCAGCCCATTCCAGTACCTCACCACTCTCACAGTAAAGAGCTTCTTCCTTATATCCTATCTAAACTTCCCCTGCTTAAGTTTTAACCTGTTACCCCTTCTCCTGTCACGACAGTCCCTAATGAAGAGTCCCTCTCCAGCATCCTTACAGGCCCCCTTCAGATACTGGAAGGCTGCTATGAGGTCTCCATGGAGCCTTCTCTTCTCCAGGCTGAACAGCCCCAACTTTC
>JANEXQ010030671.1:0-29464 GCA_026283885.1 Poicephalus gulielmi
CACACACACACACAAAAAAAAAAAAAAAAAAAAAAAAAGGAAAAAGAGAAAGAAAAAAAGAACAAGTTTATTGCAGTGGAATGGTCTGCCTTTACCTTGTGGAGATTGGTGGGCTCTGTATACTTGGAAAACTTTGACAAAGTAAAGAAAATCATCATTAAAACAAAAACGTCAGTTATATCTGATTACAAGTATGGCCACATTTTCAGGTATTGCTATTTACACTAAATGTCCTAATCTCCAAGTGACATTAAAAAAATAAGAAACAGCCCCCCCAAAAAAACCCCCACAAACTAGAGAAATTTGAAAACACAATCACATGAGGAGGGAAAATGAAAAAATGTAGTTTTTAGACATCAAATTTAAAGAAAATATGTGCTAATTTTTTGAAACGTAAGCAATTACTCTTTGTCAGAAAATACACACACATCCACAAAAAACCACCCCCAAACCTAAAATGTTATATTGGATGTCAAAATGCCACATCTCAAAAAAAAAAGTTTACTGCGTTACTCAGTATTCTGAATGCAAGTAAAGCAATCTCGCAAAGAAAAATGCATTTACTTTAAGTCACCAGCATTTTACAGTTAATACATAAACACTGTTTTTTAGGTTCATCAGAAGCCATAGAACATTTAATATTTAAGTTTTAAAAGTCTTGTAACTCAACTTTTATGGCCTCACCTAATCTGGCTTTACTTATCATTCAAATAGTTTAAACAAAAAAAAAAAACGATTGAAGAAAGATTTTAATGCTTTATATTTTTTTCACCTACCCAGTGACTGACAGTAAAGCAAATAATGAAAAAAACTATTTTTAGAATAAAGATTGAAAAGCTGCTGAAGCCTAGCTTGGCAGGAGAACACATATGTACAGTATGACAAGTGGTATATGCTCCTTCTAGAATCTAAAGGGAAAAATCAGTAAATATAAATAAATATTTCCTCCCCCAAATCCCAACACTGAACTTACTCAATGGTCATCATCTGTTATCAAGTCAATGTTTATAACATACATAAAGCCATGAGGTGCTTAATATATTTAGGGAGTTCTCTGACCATGCTATTAATGTGTTTATGAGAAATAAAAACAAGAACACATAATATTCTCATCAAGAACCAAAAAAAAAAAAAGCGTTCCTAACATCATAGTCTCAAAAAACAAATATAAACCTCCAAACAAACCCAACAACCAAGAAACACAGACTTGGCTTCCTCTCGAAAGATACATGATGTTCAACTGAGTTGAACTGAGCAAACTCAGAAATCTGTATGCAGCTGTCTGGAGTCAGATTTGGAGAGACTCAGTAAATTCCCACTGAAGTAATTTACTAAGGATTTCTTCACCAAGACCCTGGTCACATGAAAGAAGGAAGGAAAGATAAAGTAGATATACTTCAGGCACCCAACTTGGTTTCTTAATCTGATTCTCAAATCCTACTTGATTATACCAGTGGTGCCCAATCATGCATCTAGTAAGTTATGCAGCTCTGTGCCACTGGAGGAGAAATACAGACTGGTGCCCCCAGAAAACTGAGTCAGGAAAGGAGTTGGGGGAAGAATGGAAGTGGAGAGGGAACAGGTAATTAAGACCTTCATTAACCACCCCCATCCTCAGGAGTGAGGAACAGGTCATATAACTACAATAGCAGCAAGCCACTACCAAGTGGTAGCCATCTTGCTCTGCCCAGAGATGGCTGAAGGCATGCAAAGTTACATATGAGGGAATACAGACACCCAAGAAAGAACACTAAGGGCATTGGCATTTCTTTCCACTGGTGTTAAGAACCACAAGGGGTGGGTTAAACACCTCTGTCGCATATCTTCAAGACCACAGCAGCCCATGATAACAGAACAAGACCTCATGTACAATACTTCCTATATTGCCAGGACTGCAAAGAAGAGGAAGGGGTGGAGGGAAAGTGCTTAAAAAGGTGACATATGCTTCATTAATACCTCTTTATTCAAAAGAATAAAAGATAAAATTTACGTTCCTTTGCCAGAAGGCAGCTGATGCTCTGTAGCAATACAACTTAATTAGAGCTATGCTTGACTGATCTCAAGACTTTTTAAACGTGTTTCTCTTTCTTGAAAAACAAAAGCTCAGTTGGTACTGAATTTGGTATCTCTGAAGGAAGAAGTTTAGCACTTTACTCAGTACTCTGAACGTAAGTAAAGCAATCTCTCTCAAAAAAAAAATGCATTTACTGTAAGTCACCAGCATTTTACAGTTAATACACAATGTCTTTTAGATTCATCAGAAGTCATAGAGCAAACATTACAATTCCGTTGCTCAGGGAGCACACTAAGTGCCCAAAACTTTCAAGGACTGTAATGGACACTGAACTTGTGTGGCAACTTACAACTATCACAAACCCTCTGAGAAGTTCTGAAGCAGAAGTAGGATACTGACAAATTACTGTTTCCCTTAAAATGCAGCAACTTTTTATGTCGCACATACCTGCTCCCTCGGAAAAGACTTTTAGGCAATGTAATAACTTTAGAATTCTTCTAATTTGAAGCGAAGCCTAAGAACTTATTTTAATAGTAGTTCTAGACCTGAAGTGCTCAGGTATAACAGCCACACACAACAGCAGTCTCTGAAGCAGCACATTAAAGTTCTCTAAATACATTCTCTTCTTTGTCTGTTGCCTATCTTGTACACGATCTACTGCAAAATCTATTCCAGGTTGATTGGTTCCTAGACCAGTGTTTTCTCCAATCACTTGCATGGAGCCTAATCCAACAACTGCTTGAATTCATGCAAATTCTATCATGGATTTAAGTGGCTTTGAATCAGGGCAGGTGGTTGAAAAGGTCAGTAACACAGGCAAACCATCAACCTCTTGTCATTTTACTACCTCCAAACAGGAGGATAAAAATCACAAATATATGTTATGTATGACTAAGTAGCGCACTGGATGTTATGTGACCATTGCCTACAATAGTAAGAGAAATCACAAACAGGTTTCCCCCCTAAGCACACAACATTTAAATGGAAAAAAGCAATGACTGTTTAAGTTATCTTTTCTATGAGAGGGGGAAAGAATGTGGCTCATTCTCATTGCACTAAAGATTTATTTTTCAGGTCATACGAAAAAATGTCACAGCACATCTATAGCATTAGCTGCATTATGTCTCCACCAACAGTGAACTCAATATTAGCTCACTTAGGAATTCTGCAGCTCAGTTTAGATATCCAGGTGAGTAAATGAATAAAAATTGAAACAAAGGACGCAGAATATGCCTACTCTTAGTTAAAACTGAGTTACATAAAGCTCGTTTTCTTGAACTACTCCATTAACAACTAAATTCATAGCAATTCTGTCTACAGATCCTGATAATCATGTACAGACTGGCTGCAAAAGTCCATTTTCAACACTGACTTTTTCTAAAACTACTTGAAATTTCTGTGGCACATACGCTATATAAAGTTGGAAAATTAAAAAGTTGTATCTTTCTTCTCATCAGACCCCACCCTGTTTGACATCTCCTGTTATCTCAATTGTCCAAGAGTCCTGGAATTATTTATTTTCTAAAGCGAATGTTCTAACAAACACCTCTGCAATTTCATGTAGCCTGGGTATAATTTACCAGCTGGACTTCTTTTACTTGGGCAAGCTCTGGGAATAAGAAGACAGAATACTACTTGGCTTCTGAATGACAATGGCTCTTAGACAAGCATTCCTTTTGCTCACCTTGAAGGCTACCACCTTAGATGTGAATCTAATTTTACTCTCTCACCTTTCTGTCCATAACTGGGTTTAAAACCTTGTTTTCTCTACAGTCAAATGTTTGATTTGCACACCAAGGTTGAGGAGTCATTTCAAGTTACTTGTAATTTTGCTGCGGGAAAAAGAAGTAGAAATCTAACTGCCATACATTCTAGCCTGTCCACAGTGACATCAGCTGGAAAACTCATTTCATTGGATCATTCTGGAGATTTTGCATTTACAAACTATTTTTTTTCCAAATCATTAAATAAATATAGTGGCTGATAAAACCAGTTCTTACTGCAATTATGCCTTTTCGGATGTTCTCAGCAAGATAGCTTTTAGGCAGCACAGTGCAATTCCATAAGGAAAAGCCTTCCTATTGTCTGAGTTGCATTACATGCATATTCCTCCTCCTAGTTAACTCCTTACCTGCCAGACTCCACTAAACTATGATATCACCTTTAACAGAAGCATCCTGCACTCCTTCCACACAGGAGGGGTGATCAACACAGTACCTTAAAAAAAGAACTAATTCTGACTATTTGTACTTTATGTTATCCCTTCAGTCTCACATCTCCCCCAACCACACCAAAAAACTGAGAAGTTGACTTCACAATTTTTAATCTTAAATTCCCCAACTTCCATTGCAGAAATGCATTTAAATACCATACATGTACTACAGCAAGCAGCAGACAGCAAGATTTTGCTTTTACATCTCACCTCCCGGAGGGTAGCAGGGCTAAGGAGAGAATGTCTAACTCAGAAATAGAAGGTTCAGTACCTAGTGGCTTTTATTTCGGCGTCTGCTATTTCACTTGATCAATAACAACCGCAGTCTCCACCGGCTTCGAGAGGGGACTCACACAGCCGAGCACTCCTGGACCATCTTCGTAGCAATGGTGACACAAGCGTTGCTCCGAGGAACCCCAAGCCCCCGCACTCGTTCTCCGTCAAGACTGGCTGCTTGGCACCTCAGCATTTTCTTCGGTCACTTCGTCAGCAGCCAAAAGGAGAAGCATCCATGGGAAAAATGGCATATTACAAATTTTGCTTTGGGAAGCAGAGCTCGGCTCAGACCATTGTCGGGAGCAGGGGGGGAGCGCCTCTTAAAGCTCCAACAGCCCCTTTAGAGCAACAGCATTTTTGCAGCTGGAGGCTAGCGATTACAGGGGGGAGGGGCTAGGGCGAAAGCATCTTCCCTTTATTTCTCATCTTTTGTTAAGCTTAACTGAGCGCTGCCTGATTTCTCTGGTTCTTCAGTACCTCCCAGGTTAATTATGCCTCTGTGCGTGACAGAAGTCCACACGCGCACGACTGCCTGCATGATCAAAAGCAAAGGCTGTTTTCTGCTTTACAGAAAGAAGTCCTCTACCCACAGCTCACCGCCGTTCGGCAGGCACCGTACGGAGCCTGGCCTCAGCGGTACTGAGCCAGAGCAGCGGGAGTGGGAGGTGAGAGAGCCCCGGCCGGTCACCCACAGCAGATGCACTCGCTCCACTCCGCGCACCGCGCCCCTGCCTGCGGGCAGCGCCAGCGACGCCCGGGGCCAAGGACTGCCCAACCCCTGGCTGGTAACTCGGTGGTGCCTGTATTGAAAGCAGCACAAGAGCTATATTCTGTAATTCAAACGAGTTCGGGCAAACACCAGTACAGCTCACCTAATCAAATATACAGTGTAATAAAACGTATCATTTGCTGTAATCTGACCATGACAAAGCAGCGCTAAAATCTTCTATAATCTGAATAGTCTAGGGGTGTAATTACTATTACGGCAGGCGCCGGCAAGAGCCCTTCCCCCGGGTCCGAAGCCGGGGCAGGCGGCAACGGGAGGGAGAGGCAGGTGCGGGGGAATGGCCACGGGCGCTCTCAGGCTGGGCGCGCTGCTCGTCTGCGGGGACTTCCCCTGGAAGGCGCTGCAGTGGTTTCCACCGCTCCTTAAATAAATTCTGAAGTAATCACGTCTGCTTCCCCTGCCTCACGCACACGGCTCCCTCATACAGCTGCTGCCGCTGCTTCGCCGCGATCATCCCCTCACGCCCACTCCCTACATAAAGGACACCACGGCGGGATCCTGTCTGAGAAGCGGCGCGTTGTATCCCGTTCTTCCCCCCCAGCGCACCTGCTTCTCTCCGGCAGTTAGAAAGGGGGGGAAGGCGGCCTCGTGGCTGTCCGTTGGCCCCCCCCACCGTGCTCGAGCAAACTCACTGCCCCGCGCCCGTTCGTCAGTGCTGTCCTGCGCGGCCTGAGGGTGGACAAGGGGTGAGGAGACGGGACGCAGGGTCTCGGAGGAGCTGGGTGTTGTGAATAAATGAGTGCCAGAAAACAGTTAAAAAAACCCTTTTCATAGCGTTTCAGAGAAAGCTTTGAGTTGGAAGGGACCTTAAAGCTTACCCAGTTCCAACCCCTGTGCCATGGGCAGGGACACCTTCCACAAGACCAGGTTGCTCAAAGCCCCCTCCAACCTGGCCTCGAACTGCCAGGGATGGGGCAGTTACAACTCCTCTGGGCAACCTGTGCCAGTGTCTCACCACCCTCACTGTGAAGAACTTCTTTCCAATATCTAATACTTTCAGAGTATTGTTTTGAAATCAAGTTCATCCTGGTTTGAGGATGAGACACAGCTATCAACTGCACAAACTTCATTCTTGCAATAAATATTCTGGTATTTGCTTACACTTCGTACACATACTGTCCATGAAGGACAGGCTGTGTTGATTCAGCAGCCTGAAGTCACTTCATCTGCTTTAAAAGGGTGCTGGAGGGGAGTGGATTCAAGTGGGTTCAAGGCTCAGTGGTACTGCAGTGGTGGCTTCACAGTGGTTTTGACACTGTATTGCGGAAAACGTAAATGCAGAGGGATGCACATGAATGGTGAAGGCAAATAGCTGAAAAAAACGGCCAACACAGACATTGCAAAAACAAGTGCAAAGAAAGTGCTGGGGCCAAGCCAGAGTTTGTTGCTGGAGCTTGGCCTTTCAGTGCAGTGCATGGGTCAAAAGAGACAAACCAACTCTTTCCCTCCACTTATGCCCCTATTCTAAGTGGCTTTTTGTCAGTTATCTTGGACATTTCAGATCCTTATCCCGACTTAATTTATCTTCAACACACAAACCCCTAGAGCAGTGTCCTAACACTCTGCAGCTGAGGGCAAGATCCATCATCCACTTATGCACAACAAATTGCAACAAATCTGAGTTTTGAGTTAGGTGAGCAAAGGAAAACTAAGCAGCTCAGAAAGCACTCATGAGAGCAAGCATGTTCAGCAGACAGCCATGTAGGCTTGTTGGTATGTACTTTTTTAAAGAAGGGCATATATGATAGGATTTCTTCCTTTATTTTTGGAGGATTTTTATTTTCCTGCCTTTGGAGTTAAAGCGCATTACTCTGTACAATAAGGTACAGGGGGCGGATCAGGATTCACAACTTCAAACTATGACTTAGCACTGTTATGTTTTATAACAGCATCTGTAAGCATGGAAGTGTCACTCTTTACTAAGTATTGATGAAGATGAGTGTCATTTATGACATCCTTCCTTTTTACCATTCTTTCAAACAGCAACTTACTGATAAAAACATTTGCCAGGTATGCAGGAGGTCCGAACTCATTGCCCATGTTCACAGGAGGTGGTTGTTTTTAGCACTTGGAAATTAACACCTGTGCTTTGTGATATCAATTTGAACAGGAGCCTCTTCCTATTCAAGCGCATAGGCTTTTGAAGTCAATGAAGTGAAAGAAGGAGGAAAACTCTGAAGAATGAAAACCAAAAAACTATGAAAGAACCACAAAAACTGGGATGGAGCAAGTCATTTGGGCTTTGTCATACAAGGGGAATGCTCCCTACACGAAAGGGCCTCTTTTGGTAAAACTAAACTGCGCTGATGATTTTGATGAAGAACATAAAAGCATAATGATATAATTTATGGAAACTTCAGTAGTGAATGTGCTGTTTAATTATGCGCTTAAGTTTCTCTTGAATGGAATTTGACCATCAGACCTCCAAAACATATTTTTGCTTGTCCAAGATGCAAGTATGACAACCAAATCTGTTAATTAGCCCCAAAGCATGAAATACCCAGTCCCTCTGTCAGCTGGCTGTATTTCATCTGGTATTTGAGCACATGGAACTTATAGGAGATAAATTAAGTGGGTAAGGGTATGTAGGAAGAGTAGGGTGAGATTGTACTCTTTTTTACCAGAGGAAGTCCTCTTCACCATTTACCAGTTTAAAAAAAAAATAAGATATAATGTCAGAAAGAATACTTGAAAGACACATCTGACAGCTGTCTTCCTTCCCGGTGTAAGTCTCCTTATGGGTCTTTCTCACATTCTGTCTCCAACAAAGATAGAGACTTATGATATATTTTGTTACGAACAGCGTAGACACCACTGTACTCTCAAGGAATAACTAATCATACAGGGAGGTAAAGAACCACCTTTGAAAAAGATTTGCCTTTACTTTCAAGACATACAGTGCAAACTGAGGAGAAAGTAATGTTTACAGAAGTATGTGATGTAGTCAAAGCAATAAGAATGGAAAGTGATTCCTGTAGCTCGGATTGGAATGTCAATGATGCAGCACTTCATTTTTTTAGAGCCTGCCAGAGCTACTACAACATGATGAAGGTCTGCATAAGATTTGCAGATAAAGACAGAGAAGGAAGAACCTGTCTTAGAAATGTTACTTTGGAAGAAAAAAAATAAGGCAGCAATATTTAGAACTAGTCTTAACTTGATAAAGAAGCCATTAGAGACTAAGAAAGGAGTGCAGAAATAAAGTTCAAGGGATCTTGACTAAAACGGGGAAAAGGAAAAGGAAAAAAAAAAAAAGAAATGTAATATTGTGTGAATAAATTACATTCCCATGTAATTGGAGTAATAATTCCAATTGTACTTTGCAATTGCATCCATGCTTATTTCCCAAAGGTTCTCTGCATATTAAGGGTTCTTCTGTAGTTCCTCACTTTAAATTTCTTACCTATTTCAGCTGTGAGTTTTACTTCCCATATCTTGATACCTATGTTCCACTAGAAGATTGTTATAAACCTGGTTTTCTCATACAAAAAGACATTATACATGTGGCTTCAAAAATTGATGTGGTAACGTTAAAAATCTCTTATTGCACACATTCAATAGAGGAAGAGAATGTTCAGAACCATGATGTCCTGTTAACTTAGAATTGAATTGTTTGAAGCTAACTAAAGACCAATAAAAGACAGCCAAACCTGAGAGCTTAATAGGACAGTTAGCACCTTTCAGCACAGCTGAAAGCCCTCACCTGGGAAAGGACAGCTTTTCTTTCTCTTAGCTGATCTGCAGAGCAGGTTCTAGTTCTTGTGTGCAGAATGATTGATTGTATCAGAATCTTTTGGTCTTACTATACTTCTCTGAGGTGCTTTTTTCTGGGGGCATGATTTAAGGTTTGATAAAGATCTGCTTGAAAAATTCCAGTTGCTCACATAACTGTTGTGTATGAGACCTGAAAATTGAAGGGGACCTCTTATTTTTGTGATCTCAGATTGGGAACATTGTTTAAGAGCAGTCATTCTGCTCTTTTTCCACCCTGTCTGATGTTACTCAGCTAAAGTATTGCTTGCAGCTATAGTGGTATAAGATGTAAGTGAACATTTTAATTCCGTCTTCTATTGAATACTTAAAATGTAATAGAAAACTTTACTGTGATTACCATATGAAATGATAAATGGCATTCACCTCTATTGTATCTGTGCTACCAGATTCTTGGACTACAATTTAATTATTATCTTAATTATCCTTAACGTATAAATGCAAGCAAAAAAGTTGCATGACTAAAAGAAAAAAATTCTCCCATTTCTGGCATAATCTTTCCTTTTTGTCTAGTTTCAGGTTTTTTACAAACTGCTGTAAATTGGTCTTTGCCAATGGTATGGAGCAGATCTGAGTGGGTAACAGCAATGTCTTTAAAAGCCACTGAAATCAGGTACACAAGAGAGAAATTCGTGTCCTATGCACGTTGCTCAACTGAGGAGCTTTCTTTTCATCTGTGCAAATGTAAGAATATGCAGACTGTCAAAATAGCTGCTGTGGTCAAGAAGCAATGTATCATTATTTTAAAAATATTTTAAGCATTTTAAAGTTTGTAATCACAATGCATTTCTTAAAAATCATTCAATTCATAATCAAGTTCTTTGCATAGTGTGTGAGTTAAAGAGGGAGGAACTAATGCTAAAGCCAAGGGTGAGGACCACAAAGTAGCTGTTGACTAAAGAGATCACAAAATAGTAACATGAGCCATAACTGATGCTGATGAAAGAGCTTATCATTAAGAAACAATCCAATATATAACACCATTGGCAGTAAAAGGACATTATAGGCAGTAAAAAAGACATTATAGCCAGCATCAGGACAAACTAACTGATAACTTTAGTTTACCCTTCTGTCCCAAGATGCTTGCACCATTTCAAACGTGAAAAGGTTAAGAAGGTAAAGACCAGTGACATCTCCATCTGAAAATGTCAAGTCATTGAGATATCTCACAGGTATTTCAGGTCATGCCTGGCTCCTTCACACATGAATAAATAAAAACCTGCTTACACTAAACCCCTCCAAAGCAGTATCCAAATTAAAGTTTCCATCACTAAATTGACAGTAAACTGTATCCCAGTGTAATGTCAGTGAGGTAGCTTCAGCTACACAGACTTTGATAATCTCTTAGCTTTGCTACAAAAGTGATATTCATCTGAATAAAAATCTTCCTATGACCAGAAAACTACAAGTACTGTACTTGTGATGCAATATGGCTCATCAGCTAGATGGGCTACTCAGAGAAAGCCAAAATATACACCACTCCTCGTTCTAGATTTTAAACACAGCGATATGGAATTTTAAAAGAGGTTTTGATTCTCCATACTTTCAAATATTCCATGGGTTGCTTTTTTTCATCTCTCTAGTTTAGATTAATTAAAGTTTGGGGTTTGACAGTTATGTTCTTTTATCAAAACAGAATGTTTCATTATTGGGAAAAATGTCATCTGCTCAGCAAAATGAATAAAATGAAGGACTCTCATAGGATTTTCTTAGCTGCTGGGCTGAATGTAGCGGTGTATAAACATGCCAAAACAAAGAAATATAAGAAATCATGCTGATGTAAGACACTTCATTGTACACCTTCTGCCTCAAGTAGATAATAAGAATAATAAATAAGGAAACACACAGGTTAAATGCCTTATCTGGAATATTAAACAGATTTTCACAAAAACTTTGGCAGTATTTCCCCACCATTCAGCCATTCACTTTCATGTGTAGCCAAGCATGTCCACTTCCACTTCGATGCAGTTAAGAGAATGGCAACTTCTGGTGCTAGAAAAGAACTTTATAAGATAATGGGTTGCTAACAGAATAAAGCCTTGCTTTGTCAAAAGACAAAGTCAATAGTTTAGGAGATTCCAACGCTGCATTCCAGCATCTGCTGTTGCTCATTCCTACTACGTGTTAAAAGCTTCAAAGAATGCTGAGTTGCTTATGGCGCTGTGTTACGGCTGGGAAATCATCATCACAGATGTGCAAATAACATTTTAATTTATTTTTTTTTTAATAATTCATATGCTTGCAGTACAAAAATTACCAATGCCATTTAAAATATTTCTCCATAAAGGTATTTTTTAGCTTTGCCATATATGTGTACTGGCTCCTTCTCACTGTTTTAAGGTTTGGGTTGTTTTTTCATTTGATTGTTTGGTTTTTGTTTGTTTGTTTTGGGGTTTGGAGTTTTTTGTTTGTTTGCTTGTTGGTTGGTAGTTTTTTGTTTGTTTATTTTTTTTTCCTCTTTTTATTTTTTGTCCAAATTGTTGTTTAAAAAACAAGGAAAAGAAACTGGATTCTTTGTTCACTGTGGAATCTAGCAAACAGCCCTATTAACGACGAGGTACTTTGGAGAGGTTTCCAGGTTTTTTTCTAGAAGAAGGAATCTGACTGCAAGAGTTCCATATGTACAAAATATTTTCTTTATTAATGTAAAACTGTGAAGTAGAAGCCAGTATATGAATCATACATCTTCCTTAGGGCACAAGCTTAGGTTCATAATCATCAATAAGAGAAAAACAGTGGGAGGTTCAGGACTACAAAAAGCCCAGACAAGTTCCTTTTTTCAGTAGGTCACGGGCTGGCATGTGTTTTTATACACAAACCTTTTTATTATGTACCTGTTGAGCTTCCTGCCCACACAATATACCTGATACAGAATCTCAAATAGTAATTAAAAAAATGACAGGCAAGAATACAAAGACGAGGAAAAGAGAGAGAGAAGTTAAAGTAGCTTGCATGCTACTGTTATTGCAGTAAGAACTTGGCCCAAACAGCATTAAATGTGTTGCAGTAGGGCTGATTTCCAGCCTCTCACCTTGTCATGCTGCACACCAACACAGGGCTCTTCAGTTTGCTCTTTTCTGTACTCCTCTATACACTTACACAGTAATAGGAATAATGAGCCATCTAATGTCAAAGATCTGAGTGCTTGTGGTGTCACTAAGCATGTAGCGTTACAAATTTAAATATATGTAAGATTCAGTGATGTTGAGCCTGCTCTTTATTTTGCTGTTTATATGTTAGATTGTTATTTATTATGTTAGACAAAAGGCAAGATATTTTAGAACACTCTTGGTTATTGTGAAATATGTTCCTTTTGCTTATAATTTTTAGTGCTATTTAATGTCCATTATATTTAATGAAAAATATAAAAATGTTAATTTTACTTCATTCAATTATCTGAATAAAAATTCATAGTAGGAAATAGTAATGGACTAGGAATTCAGTCATAGGGAGAAATGCATGTATTTGGAAAAAATACATGTATTTGCAGAATTTCTAAGTTTTCCCCTTTAAGTGAGTCATATTTTCTGCTAATTATGTGCATCGCTGCTAGCAATTTATTTTGTTAGTTTCAAACTATTTTCAGTCATGGCAAAGATTTCTTAACATCTGTATCTGTGACAAGCTTCACACTTCTACCATTAGTTGACAGAAGAGGGAAAGAAGAGGCAAACAGACGAGCAGAGATGAACAAAAAGTCATTGTTTGCAGAACTCAAGATCCCAGCTGAAGGGGACTTGTCACGTGTTATGCACACACACACTTGCGTACACACCTACCAACAGATCCCCAGGACAATTAAAAAAAAAAAAAAAGAAAAAATCACGCCTACAAAATCTCAGTGCAGTAAGAATTCTCCAGAAAATTACCAGAGAAATTTATCAAACCCCCAAATATTAAGGTTTTCAATACTGATCACATGAAAAAGAGCAAATCTTACTATAAAATGTCACCAATAGAAATTCCATTTTAGAATGAAATTTTTACACACTGAAGAAATTTTCTTTTGTTCACATTCTACTTCTCCATGTTTCCTTTATATCTTTGAGACAGGTTTTTTTGTTCCTACTTTTTCAGCATTTGGTTCATTTTGGTAAGAATAATTTTCCCGTTTATTACTGGAAAGCTGAAGATTACCATTAACAGCTATTACTGATTATTAATCTTTTTCTTAAAAAGCAATTATACCATTTGCTTCCAGGTAGTCCATTTCTGTCTATCTGCATTTGTTGAAATAAAAGGCAAATCAAACCTGATACAGATATATAACTATTATAAACTATAAAAATCTTTGAAATTGTATGAAAAAGACTATCTGAATTTTGCAAAGGAGAAAAACATGTAGGTTAAAGTAAAAACTAAACTCTGCACAAATGGGAGTTATTTCAAACACCAGACAGGAAAGTAAGAGAGAGATATAGTTAACCAATGAGTACATCTTGCATAGCATTCTCAGAAAGAAAAAACAGCGATTATCATTCATTGGGTGATTAATACAATTAGTCAGTTATTTTTCAACTAAATTTGAGCTGTGGTAAACAGATGACTGTCATAATTCTCATTCTGCTTGGGAAAGGGAGAAGAGTAAAGATAATGAATACCACTAACATCACTCCGCAATGCTGTATGGCCCTCTTAGAATAATAGACTGAACCCTATTTTCTTTCAGAGCATCTTCTACTGCTTGCTGTAGACTGTCCTCAGCTCATTCTCTTGTGTGAATCTCATCAGATAACAATACAATACCTCTTTCCTTAACACTTAAACTTAAAGGGTATGGTGGCGTCAATTAGGCCTTACAAAGCTGAGAACTTCACTGCTATGGATTTTCAAAGCTACGTACGCACATGGGGAAAAACATTCAGATGTACACTTGCCAGAAAAAAGGTTAAAGAAAAATTTGGCATTGACAGTATTTTCCTGGTAAAGGAAAACCTATGCCTGTGGAACACAAAAAGCAATGTAGTCTTGATGCTAACCAATAGTAAATCATATACTTAAACATGGAGAAAGCTTCTGCAGACCTTAAACTTAAAAATAATGTTGCCAGATAGTTTCCAGGTAGTGAAAGCTTCCAAACAACTCTCTTCTCCCTGCATTTATTATTTAAGATTTAACCAATAAGCATCCTAACAAAAAAGCCCATTTACCTTCCTTAAAAATCAAACCTATTGAGTTTAACTAACTAAAATAGGACTCTTTTGTAGACTAGCAACTCTTCCTGAGGCAGTTTTTAATACAGAATGACAACACGAAAAGACTACATTGTGTGCTAAATAGCAGTGTAAAGAACTGGGATGAGGCCCTAGTTCTACATAGGCATGGGGTTTAGCCTCAGTGGACTTTGGATTTCATAGTGTTTACATGTTCAAATTAATAATTTGTATGTCTGTTTAATTTTTTAATTACAATTACAAAACCAGTTGGTATTCCTCATGTGTTTGAGCAACTTGATATGTGGACTCCTATATTAATTTGTGAGCGTGGAAAATGATCATTGTTTTCTGAGTCTTTATGGAATTTTACTAAGTAGAAAGTTCCTAGCAGTTGTTAATAGCTTCTGCCAGGGCCCTCAGGCCCCAAATATATTATAAGATACCTGCAATCTTCTGTAGCCCAGTGCAAGTAGTGGAATCTTATTATTTCATAAACTCACCAGATCACAATATCATCAACTCCGCCCTGGAGATTTCTTTCCTTGAATTATAGAATATGAGGTACAGATTTTATTTTCTTAAAGGTTAAAATGGTACTGTCTGTGGATATTTTTCTCTCCCTTGAAAGCACAATAACCCAGGGCCCCAACGGCACTGTGAGCCCTGACCATCTCTGACTCCTCCCTGGGGCTCCCCAGTTCTGCCCACAACCCAGAACCCCATTTCAACCCCCCAGGGCCGCCACCTCCCCCCCCACCCCAAACACCACAGCAGTGCCAGTCTCCAGCTCCCCACAGCTCTGCCCTGCCCAGCTGTGCGTGCCCCTGAGCCTGGCCCACATCTTGGCCTGTCCCTGTCCCCCAGGAGGTGACGCTGAGGGCTGGGCTGCCCCAGTGTACCCTGGCTGCCCTGCTCCTGGCTGGGGCTGGGATAGGCCTTGGCACCCAGTCCTGCTCTGCTACCCAGGGGAGTCCCTCTCACCACAGGCCCGGCCCCTGCTATGCCCTAGCAATCACTTGGTGTGTTCTTCCCTACAAGCCATTTTCAAAGAACCTCTACTGTTTAATTTTATCATTCTTGAAGTACTATGTTGCATAAAATTTTGAACATATTATAATGTAAGAAATGAAATTTTATGGCAGCTCTCCTAAATCACTCAACAGATTGTCTATATTTTAAACTGTACTTGTCTGCCAATTTACCACACATTATTTTTCCAAATAACTTCATACTACTGTACACAAAGACTGAATGCTTTAAATAGTGAGCCATATCATGGGGAGCAAACTGAAAAATAAGAGACTGAAGTACCTGCAGCTTTCTTGCCTTTTTTTTTTGGTGGTGCTGTTTTAAAGTGAGGGTGCATTTGAGGTGACTGAACTTTGCCTGAGAGAAGCATACATTGGTATGCTGCGGCAAGTGAGGCGTCACCACACATGTATGTCAGTCTGTTGTCCCAGCACTGATCTTTTCAGCCAGTGCCCAGTGCTTCGTTACAGCTACCCTCTGTGTGGCCTTGACATGCAATGCAAGTTATGGCTCTTGAAGGACCTCTCTCAGGGCAAGCCAGGCATTCGCTTGAGGGTGTTTCTCTGCCTTTCACCTCCAGAGAAACATCTCTTCTCCTGTCACTGCTGACACAGGTCCTGGTACAACTAGCGCAAGCAATATACTGAGCTGGAGGGAAGCACATCCATAGTATGAGCTCTTGTGAGCACTATTGTAGGCATGGCATGACAGAAGGCATAGGGCTTAGAGGCTCACACTTCTCTGTGGTTGTGTCTTATTTTGACAAATTTCAGAATTTGGGCTTCAGGTTTTCTGCACATACTGCTGTATTTGTTACATTTGGCTGGGTCTTCAAGACTTTTGCAACATAACGGAACCTGAGAATTTCAAATTTAATTTAAAAAAATATTACTTTCATGCAAGCTTATGACTCAGGAATTTGAAGTGATAGGCATGTCAAACTGTAATTTAACTAGGACCGCTGAATAGAGAGGAGGAAAGAGACAGAATAAGGACAACTCGAGTGGTGCTTGTGAAAAAAAAATATATCACTGAGTACATAAGTGTCTTCTTTCATATTTTTGTTTTCCTTTTAAACATGAGTCAGTGCTTCTGAACCTAAATGAAACAGTTCCAAGGAGATTGAAATTGTGGTCACAACCTAGGAGAATTAGGGGAGAAAATAAAAACAGCATGAGTAATAGTCATGCCTTTATCCTGACTTCTTAATTTGAACAGTAAACTATGCAGCAGGTAGACTGGCCTACAGATATGTCATCTGTTATTGAATATCACCTCCAAAATGTGAGTGCTAAGATCAGGAGAGCCACTGCTGTCTGTCAGTCTGCCAGCAGTTCTGAGGCTCATGTAGGTTGTTTGTTCCATAGTCCAGATCTCTTCCGCATATGATAAACCGAAACTCTTATGGGAGAACACACACACTGGTAACTGGTAAAGTCTGTCATGACTTTCATTGGTGTGTATGAAAAGGGATAAATTTTTTTTACTAAGTTACTATCCTGACTGGTTTCCAGAGAGTTGACTCTTTTGACCCACTATATTTATAGGAAACTCATAAAAGTAATTTTTAAAATGAAGAATATTAAAATATTCCTATGCTAATACTGCCTGTGAGTTTTTGTCTTCATGTTTGGAATTTTTCACCATCTGAGTGCTTGAATATTCAACCTTATTATATTATCTTGCAGTCAGTATTTCTAGGGAAAAGAGATGTCTTCATGTATGGTTTTTTTCCTTCTGATAACTTCCTTCACTGTTTCTTACTTTTCATTCTGTATTGCATTAATCCTTGCCATTATATCTAAGGTAGATGCCAACTGTGGCCATAAAAGATGTAGTGTCCCAAGTTTCAGATAATATTTCAAGAGGAACAGAAATATCTTCCAACTGTATTAATATGGCTTGCTATAAAATGTCTATTTGGGAATGAATGTAGTTTAAATTAATCCAAAACTTTTTGTTAGATCAAATGACTGAAAAAAAAACATTTGGTGAGCAAATCGTACTGATGATTGTACTAGAAACTATCTACAACTGCTATTTTAGCTTTTCACTGCATGAGGCAGTCTTCATAATTTCAGATTATTCTACAAAGTATTGGAAAATTAATTAAAGCATATGGTGTTTTCAAGAATATTTAGTGGAAAATTATACTTTTTGGTAATTCAGGAATATCGTGGCAATAATGAGAACTGTAATATACCCCACTAAATCTTGTGTTTTTCTTATGTAAGACGTTCTGTCATGTTGGATTTGAATTTATGTTACTATCAGAAATACCTGCTGTTTTCCTTCCTGCCTTTAAAATGGTATACGAACAAGTACTCACTGATGAAACCATGGTTACAGTATCACTGTGAATTCCTACTCATTTTTGTTGCGTCCCTCATTGTAGGCATGTATCCAGCATCTCACGTAGTAGCAGTTGCCCTGGTATTTAGAAAAAGAGGGAAGGAGGAAGAGACGCAGGGGGAGAGATCATTCAGATACTTAGCTATGGTCTTCTTTCGAGAAAAAGGGTTCAAGAAGGAGTTTTCAAAATTCAGAACTCTAAATATGTCCTTGTGACTCTTCATCAAGTCAGAGAAGAACAGAAACATGCTGACTTGACATCACTTCTTTTTAAATGACATATCAGTTGTCCTTCATTCTGCATCACTGATGTAAAGTAAAACCAGCTCAGAACACATACTAGGCACTTTCCTTCCTGGACTCAGGGCCAGACCAAAAATCAATGAAACTGTTCTCAAAGTAAAATACATATCAGCAGGAGTTTAATGTGTTGGAATATGATTTTAGATGGTCAGCAAATAAAGCATCGGATGTATCACTTTTCAAAACAAGTAAATCATCAATTCCCAGTATATTTATGTCTTCTGCACCAAGACAGCAAACAGAGCAGAAAACAAAATCTTTGATATCAAAATTTTGCTGAACACAGGATGACAATTCCAGCTAAAGGGCTAGAATTTCATTTGCATGTGCTGTTATATCACACGAGTCTTTCATGGACATCCTTTTTCAATAACTGCTGTGGCACATTTCCTGCAGATGATGAGTGTAACCATGGATTAATGGCATGCTCAGAACATCTAGTGGTATCAGAATTTATTCCTTCAGAAACAACTTGTTTTAGTTGTGTGGAGTTTGGGAGCAGGTTGATCTGTTTAGGTGTTTTTATGCGGAGGAAAACAACAATAGCAACAACAAAAACAAACCCAACACCAGAACAGAAATAAAAAACCAAAACAAAACCCCCACAAAGAACAAACAAGCAAAAGTCCCACAAAACCAAACCAAACCAAGCCAACATCACCCCAACAGTTTCCAACACAGATAATGTGCTGTACAGGGAGCAGATTCATCTCCAGAACTGGAATGACCAAGCCTCTCAAAAGAGTGAATTCAGACTTGTCCAAAAAGCATTCTGGACATTTGAGAAGTGCTGCTGTACCTGCAGGAAATATGTATGTGCCTATTAATTTTTCTAAATTCGCATTACAATTTTAATTACGTCTTTATTCAGTGTGCCTTAATAAGTGCACTTTACTAGAACATAGCACTAGAGGTATCCTGGTCACCTGAAAACCACTAAGTCAGTAATGCAAACTTGTACAGATTTCCTCTTTGTGATGTTTTTAACTTTCTCAAACTTTATAATGAAATTTAACGATTTGCAGAATGATGTCCTCCCTTTTAGGAAGGAAGGTTACGTACATAGAAGAAATCTAGTATAGGTCAGGGAAAACTGATTTCAAATAATCACAAACAAACCAAATCCATCCTTATTATGTTTGCAAAAGTTTTCTGTCTAGTGTAAATATTTCTACCTTTTTTTCTATCTCCTGTTTTGTGCTGACATTTATTGAGTTGTGTGAGTATTGGCTTGGGCTGTGGAGATAACAGCGTCAGCCTCCTTGTTACATCTGCAGAACTCAGTTTTGGATGACATCAGCTCGCTAGCTTTCTGGTAATTAGAGGATGAACTGGGAACAGAACTGAAGAATAAAATCAGAATGCCAAAAAAATATAATTATTAGACTATAAAAAATATAGAAGTGAATAGCCCAGCTGAAGAAAACATGAAGTAAAAATGGACAAAAGAAAACAGAAGCATTAACAAAGGAAAGAAGAAACAAATTAGTGTGGCAACATGAGAATGCCTGTTTCCTAATGCAGCCTAGCAACAAAGGTGTTGCAAGCAATGAGCTAAGATATTTTACTTTAAGAAAGTACCAGCTCATTCTTTTTAAAGTCATAAATCTTTAGAAAAGATAAAAAGCAGTTTAATGCATTTTATTTTCTGTCTGAGATGGTTTAGGGTTACTTATTTTCTATAGTCTCATATGAATATTTACATCCCCAAATGGGGCTTTTTTTCCTTACACACCAAAGAAAGGCTTTTTAGTTATCGTTGTAGCCATTGAAGAATGCAGCCTCTATTGCCCTGTGATGTTTTATTCCTTAGGAAGATAGATCCTTAGGTTGGAGGTATGCAGAATGCTGTTCATATTTAAACCCAACATCAATCAAATATCTGTAGACTTTATTTCTTCTTCTACTCTGTGCACACAGGGTGACATTTGGTCTCAAGCTCTGAAGAAAATCTGGAGAGAGAGCTAAAGGGAAGGTTCCATCTTTGAAATATATGTGTAAATATTTCCTGGCTTCTTTGAGAAAAGATTGACTTTACACTGGGAAAGCTGAAAAAAAAAGTATTATTCAGAATAGCAAACACAAATTGCAGTAAAACTAAAACAGCCTCATAAAATAATTATTTATTAAAAATATTATAATTCCAACAAGAACAATAAAAGGAAATGTAAAACCAAATGAAATTGTTTTAAATAAATACATGATCTAATAATCTCTAATTCAGCCAAATTTTGTGACCTGTTAAGAAATGAACAATTGTCTTGGAAATACCTCTGCAAAAATAACATTATGGAAATTACATTTTTTGTTACTACTTAATATCCATGTCAAATGAGCAATGCTTGAAAACTAGAATATGTTAGATATGGCTGAAAGGAAAATGAGAAATCATGAAAGGTCTCACTTGAAATTACAAGCAAGCAGTGGTATCTCCTTGAATCACACTATTACTAATAACAAACATTTAGCAGTAATATAGGCATTGTCTAGATATAAAATTTACACTGGTTTAACTAAAATTATGTCTTCAGCTGAACCACATCAAAAAATGAGATCGTATGGAGGGTTCAATGCTTGTGGCCATAACAACACTGGATCTAAGAAATTTTGAAAGCAACTTGAAACAAAGAAGGAACTATATCTGGATTTAAGAGGGAAAATGTTTCCCTGTTTAAACTCTATTATTCAGAAATTTTTCTTGCTTCAGACAAAAAAATATTAAATCAGTGGATTATAACATAAACTTCTAGGTTTAAGTAAGTTTCATTACTAAATATGTTGAAGTAAATTATTCTCTTAGCCCTATTGACATACTTCAGAATTGGAGTGGGCATTTTTTTCAGTAGATAACTCTCTTACATTAGCAAGAGTTGCAATGAGAAAAAATTTGGCTCCATGTGGTTCATGTTCATGTGCAACTGGAAGAAATATAAATCCTAGTATCTTCTGCAGTTCAAAAAATACAGCAGGCTCCTTTTAAGTGTGTGGGAGTGATCTGGAATAGAAATCAGAACTGCTTAGTAGATTTTTTAATCACAGGAAAACTGTTATTTATTTCAAGAGAAGTTGCTTTCTACAGTGTTTCACGATTTGTACAAATGGTTTTATTTGGATGTCTTTGGTAGTCATTTTCTGTTGCTTCGGGGAGTGTGAACAGCTAATGATAACAAAGCTGAAAAAGCTGTTATAATTTTCAGAGATTTTAAGAGTTTTCCCATTATTATTAATTCATTGTATTGGAGAAGGTGATAAATTCTACTTAGGCAAGTTAATTTTGTTGACATGTATCCAAAAATCCAGTTCCTATTAAATTAATTTTGCAAATCTTCCATACAAAAAGACCTATAACTAAAAAAAGAATAAATTAATTTTACTAAATCTATATTACACTGTTTAAGGAGATTTTTGCATGCAGGGCTATATGTGCAGGACATATAAGGATCAAAGAAAGAAACTGTCCATTAAGTAAAAGGGTGTAATACAGCCTCTATATATTAATTTAATAGAACTTAGTGTTTTATGTATGTCCTATCATATTCTAGTGGGGCAACACCATTCACATTGACTAAGAGTGTATTTTGTATTGTTTTCATCTAACTCTAAATAGAGATCAAGAGATGGAGGGAACAAGCAGGCCTGAAAACCTGTATTACCTAGAAGTTCAGTGCAAGTTTGCAAGATACCCAGCAATGACACTATATTATACAATTCAGTGTTATTACTGCAATGCTGAATAATTTAGAAGACATTGTGAAAAATTATGAAATAGTAACAGAAGTGTAAAACACAGTAAAAGCCCACTCACATAACATAGAAATTTCTGTAATACATTTTAACATTTTTATTTGCATTATTAACATATAAAGTTAGCACAGATATAAGTATATTTAATCAAATATAAAGCTCCTGAAATTAGTAATGAGGTGTACAGATAGAAAAAGAACTGTCACTGGGAGGAAAATTCTTCAGAATGCTGTTTACCACTGCATCTACAGTGTAGTAATTACAAAAAAAAAAAAAAAAAAAAAAGAAGAAAAAAGGAAACCAGCTCTGTGAGATGGACTGGTGTATGGGGCTTGCATGGCAAGGTTTTGGTGATAGCAGGGTGGCTACAGAGGTGGCTTCTATGAGAAACTGCCGAAACCTTCCCCTGTGTCTGATAGAGCCAATGTCAGCCTGCTACAAAATGGATCCACTGCTGGCCAAGACTGAGCCTGTTAGCAATGGTGGTAGTAACCCTGGGTAACATAGTTAAGGTGAGTTAAAAAATCCAGTGGAACAGTAGCAGGCAGGAGAGAGGAATGAGAATATGTGAGAGAAACAGTTCTGCAGACGCAGAGGTCGGTGAAGGAGGAGGTGGAGGATGTGCTCAAGGCACTGGAGCAGAGATTCATTTGCAGCCTGTGGTGCAGACCATGGTGAGGCAGGCCATGCGCTTGCAGCCCATGGAAATCCATGGTGTAGCAGATCTCCACCTGCAGGCCATGGAAGATCCCATGCAGGAGCACAGGGATGCCTGAAGGAGGCTGTGACCCTGTGGGAAGCCTGTGCTGGAGTAGGCTTCTGGCAGGACCTGTGGCCCTACGGAGAGAGGAGGCCGTGCTGAAGCAGGTTTGCTGAAAGACTTGTGACCCCATGGGGTCCAATGCTGGAGCAGTCTATTCCTGAAGGGCTGCACCCCGTGGAAAGGCCCCACACTGGAGCATGTCGTGAAGAACTGCAGCCCGTAGGAAGGAATCACGTTGGAGCAGTTTATGGAGGAATGTCTTCCATGGGAGGAACCCCACACTGCAGCAGGGAAGAGTTTGAGGAGTCCTCCCCTGAGGAGAAAGGAACAGCAGAGATGGCATGTGATGAACTGAAAACAACTCATATTTCTGTTCCTCTGAGCTGCTCTAGGGGTAGAAGGTGAAGAAATCATGAGTGAAATTAAGCCTGGGAAGAAGGAAGGTGTGGGGGGAAGGTGTTTTAAAATTTGGTTTTATTTCTCATTACCCAACTCTGATTTGCTTGGTATTAAATTAAACTTATTTCCCCAAGTCAAGTCTGTTTTGCCTGTGATGGTAATTGGTGAATGATCTCTCCATTCCTTTATCTCAGCCCACAAACTTTTTGTTATATTTTCTCTCTCCTGTCCAGCTTAGGAAGGTGAGAGACACATCTGCTTTGGTGGGCAGCTGGTGTCCAGCCAAGGTGAACCCACCACAACTGTATCTGCATTTGTAGGTCTTCAGAGGAGTTTCTTTCTCACTGATGATCAGGAATTCAGGCAAACTGGATAGATATTGCCAATGCATTCTTCTCAATTCCGCTGGCAGCAGAATGCAGGCCACAATTCGCTTTTACTTGGAGGGGTGTCCAGTACACTTGGAACCATTGCCCCAGGGGTGGAAACACAGCCCTACCATCTGCCATGGACTGATCCAGACTGCACTGGAACAGGGGCAAGCTCCAGAACACCTGCAATACATTGATGACATTATCGTATGGGGTGATACAGCAGCAGAAGTTTTTCAGAAAAGGAGGAAAATAGTCCAAATCCTGCTGAAAGCCGGTTTTACCTTAAAATGGAGCAAGGTCAAGGGGCCTGCACAGGAGATTCAATTTTTGGGAATCAAATGGCAAGATGGACATCGCCAGATCCCCACAGATGTGATCAACAAGTTAACAGGAATGTCTTCATCAACTAATAAGAAAGAAACACAAGCTTTCCTGGGTGCTGTGGGGTTCTGGAGAATGCACATCCCAAATTACAGCCTGATTGTAAGCTCTCTCTGTCATGTGACCCAGAAGAAGAATGATTGCATTCCTTCTGGAACTGAAACCTTCCTGGAGCAGTCATCTATCATTCTGGTAGGACATTACCTGTGTTAGTTCCCAGCCGAAATGGGAAGATTGTTCATGTGCAGATACTGTTAATTTGCATTGACTCTTTTCTTCTGTCAAGTGTTACTGTGCTTTTGTGTTGTCATGATTTTGCACCAAAATTTATTTTATTTTCTAAGCTTTTGTCTCACTTGTGTGAGTCAATAAACTTCAATAACCTTCTTGTTTTAATGATGAATGACAAAATAATGCATTACATTAAATTCTAACAGGTTGCTTAATTAATATAGTCAATGCAAACTATAGGCTATTTTCCAGTAGCCTGGGGTGGACAGAAATGGTTGTGCTAGGCTGAAGTCAAGAAGAATTTCTGGAGTTTGTATTTACTGTAAGTCATAAAGTAAAACTCAGATATAACTCCAGCAAACCAAAGTCATCACTTTCAGGCTGTTCACCTTCCAACTCTGAAACAGATAATATTTTCCACTACTTGTTCTGACAAATAAGGCATCAAAGACTTTTGCGTATCTAAAGTTTTTTTAGCACCACAGTATTTGTCAGCTTTGTCAGATGCTAGTAGTGAAAGTCAAGTGGATTTATCTGGGCATTCAAAGCAAGTCTTTCATGTGCTCTACATTCATTTATAGCTTCAGTTGACTAATTTGTAATGTTGTGTCTTTTTTTCCATAAAAATCAAATCAGTCATGCTTAGAGGTAATGAGCCAAACTGTGTGGGTGTGTCCTCACCAGCAGACAGGGCAGAAACCAAAATAAGCTTCTCATAGCATCAAAAATCGCATTTTACATGTTTTCTGCCTTGCAAGCCACAAATTAAAACAAACAGCATACAGATCCACTACTAGAAAAAATACTAGTTGCATTTATTTCTCTTTTCCTATCACTCGTATTGCAGTGCAAAATCTTTTTTATGCAATTTTTAACTGCCAGTGCTAATATGGAAGAAGATTAGACTGTTATCTTTACAGCAGGTATATACTATTGACAAATGTCTTTACAGTCAGTATATACTATTGATATATATATTTCATCCGTTTGAATGATGATTCATTGCCTAATGTCAGTTTTGTTTCATATACATAAAAATTACTGTTGTATTCCAGTTGAGTTTAGAGTAGTCAGTAGCAGGACAGAAAATGCCTTGGTTAGAACCTATATTACAAGCCTATACACATACTTCTGTAGCTTCCAGAACTGAAGCATAGTTTCTTTAGTAATCTTTTTGCTATATTAAAATAAAAAAGAAGATGCAGAGGTTTCTAATGCATTAGGCAAGAAAAGGAAACTATGCCCTTAACTAGATATAGTGCACCAGTAAGCATTATAATAACTCCACTTGAAGTGGGTGGAATCAATGACAAGATTGCATGCAGTTAAATATTCTCACAGTAGCAGAATCTCCACTTACTCAAAAATATGTCATTTTTTAAAAATAACCTGCCTACAGAATGGTTAGATCTTCCAAGAGAACATCTTCATCTTTCCTTATAAGAGCACACTCAAGATACACATAAATACTGATTGTTTATTTTCAATGTATGAGTCATAACTAAGACAGATTAAATGGCAACCTAAACGAAGATAAGACAGTTTGGTCATTGTATTCATCAGTAAGCCAAAATAAAGTGCAAACATGACACTTTGTGATATTTTGAGCTATTCTTAGTTTAACACCAGATTTAGAAACTTTGCTTCAAATTTGTAGTGCTACTGTAAGTAAGAATAGCATTTTGAATAACAGAAAATATATATGCATTATTTTGAACAGCTATGCTTGTTGCTTAAGCTAAATTACTGTAGAAATCATGAAAGCTATTAGCAGGAAAGGTGAAAGAATGGCTTTGATAAGCAGGAGAATTCCAATGTTACATTTTCTTATGCTCAAAATAAAAATCTGCAGACCAAAAAACAAGATTGGAAAAAAAGATTCAACCTGCAAATAAGGAAGAGGACCAACAGATGTCCCAGTTTAATATTTAGACTGTAGCAAAAAGGCTATCATTTTGTCCTGATGACAACTGGAAACATTAAAATCAAATTTTTACATGTAAGGGCTTGAGGAAAAGTTAAGAGTAGCAGAATATACACATAAAGGTCTGTTACTTTAAATTTCTTTCTCTGAGTGCTGTAAATCTGAGGCTGTTTAGAAGAAATGCTGTAACACTGAGCCCTATTACCATTCACATATCTTAAAAGCAAATTTTTGCGGGGCTAAGGACTGTTGTTTGAGGAGCGGCTAAATAGAACACAGACATTCAAAGAAAGAAGGTGAATAAATTAGGAAGTATGGTCTGGAGGAAAGGCTGAGGGATTGGAAAAATCAGGAATTCAGTGCAGTATATCCAGGAATATAAGAAATTTTCTGCAATGCATTATTAAAGCTAGGGAACTTGTTACAAAAACAAAAGTTATTTGTATTCTTATGTAATTTCTCTCTCTGTCATTAACTTCTGCCATCTTTGGAATTCACTGAAGCCCATCTCATAAAAAACATTTTGCAACCCATGCATTCTGGTAAGTCACTGACACTCATATTTCTTTGGAAATCTCAGTATTACTAGGACTTACAATTGCCTACTTAGTACAATGAGTTCATGATAGTATTTAATGTAATTCCATGAATGGCTCCAGGATCATAGATGTGAGGCACTGGAATGGGTTACCCAAGGAAGTTGTGAATGCTTCATCCCCGGCAGAGTTCAAAGCCAGGTTGGATGGAGCCTTGGGCGACATGGTTTAATGCAAGGTGCCCCTGCCCATAGCATGCCGGTCAGAATTGATGATCTTAAGGTCTTTTCCAACCCTAACCATTCTATGATTCTATGATATACAGGGATCTCAATGGAAAGGCTTGGATCAGACAAATACAGAAAAAAGTCTTTCATAGGATGGTTCATTGTGAGGTCAAGTCATAAGTGAAGGATTGACAACACTGAATAGCTCTCAAATATGATAAATAAGCCTAAAGACTCTTGGACAAAAGTAGTAGGGCACTATGTGCATTAAGTTGAATGAAAGAGGTGTGAGATAGAGGAGTCTGGGATTTGAAAGTTCTGAAAGGGAAGAACTTGGGGGGAAGCTCTGGAGCAAAAAGTCTGAATTTCTGGGAGAGCTGGAGGCCCCTGAGTCAGGAAGTACTAGAAGCTACTACAGACCCTGCATAGGATCTGAGTGGGAGGATATGCATATACTCCCCCTGTCCTCCTTGTAGATTCCCCTCCCCAGTTTTTTCCCTCATTTCTTAGGCTCATTGACAGGCATGTGTTTGTGCTGCTGGATCTCCATGGCTTCCAGACCTTGCTGTCTCAGTACAGCTGGCTCATAGCTTGAATCCATCACGCTCTACATCTACATGCAGAGGCAGATACACATAAATCAAAACCAACACAGAATATCCATGCTCTTCATTTCCTCTTTCTTTTAATAAATTATAATAATTTTACAGAGGACCAAGATGTGTCTCTCTGGGCATTTCATTTTTCACAAAACACACAGGTGATTCTTTGGAAGCCACAGACAAATTATACTTTTGTATCAATATTAGTGTATCTACAACTCTCGCTAATATCCATCTTCCCCAGGAATGGTGCTTGCTGCTGGTACTTAAATTAAGCATCCACATTCTTAAAAGAATTGACATTTCTGGAAGAATTGACAATGAAGAACAACATCTACCAGTGCAAGATAGCGATGGCAACACCCATACAACCTTAACTGATGTTTGAACATACATGAAACTACACAAAATTGTTCATAAATAACTTTGAATAACTGTAGGGAGCTAATTTATTTCAAAGAGCAGAGTGCTTCTTACTAATTAGTTTTTTCTTTTAGTGAGAGGAAATTTTATGAATTTGACTACTAGACAAAGTGAAATAATATGATTTTTAAAAGTCCATAGTACTCTGTAAGTCTTAGTCAGTTTCAGTAAGCTCAGATAATTTCCATTGACTTCGGAAGATAATGGATCCGAACACTGCTAAACCTGACATAATAACATCTGTCACCTTGGGCACATGTAAGGAATATTTTTGTCTTGTTTAGTTTATTCATTATTTCTTAACACCTTATTATCCTATATGAATTAGTGTGTGTTAAAGCATACTTCCTTTTCAGTGGTTCTAAATGAGTAGTAACTCTGAACTTCTGCAGTCAGGAAGAAGGCACTGTCACAGCGTATTTTGGATTTAAGCTGGATGGATAAATGAATTCTTTAGACTACCTCTAGCCTGAAGTGTTGTCTCACAAACAGGTCACAAGACTTTTTTACCCTATACCATCCATTTTTGAATTAAAATAAAGAGAGTATTCTAGCTCTGTCAGAGAAGTAAGGTATATATCCTACTAATACACGTCATGCAATTGCAGTAAATATTAGTAATTAGGAGTAGACCATTATCAAATTAAGTTTCTTTCTTTGAACTTCTAAAGTGTATTTGACTAGCCTCATATTTTTTTTATGTAATTACTATGAGAAAAATGTGTGAAACAAGGAATTAGCATATAATTTTATAACCTGTCACTGAAAACAGGAAATTATTATATTTCTTTGTAAGTTCTTGTATTTATTCCAGAGTATCTTTAGCATCTGTTGTACTGCTCTTTACATAATTAGGCAGAGGAAATGCAAAAATTATTGTATTAGTACCAGTAATAGGTATGACTGCATAAATTAATGTGACTTTAAACTTAATCACAGTGTGAGATATGTTTATGCAATTTGTGACATGAAAAGCCATTGAGTCAAATCATTCAGACATCTGTTGAGAACAAACATCAGAGAAAGAAAAGGCACTTTTCCCTTGCTTTCTTTTCAAGATGAAGTTTAAAACTGCACAGATAATTGATCTGTGGCTGTCCAAAGGTGTTGTTTTAGATTAGTTTCTTGGTTTAGCATCTTTTTTTCTAATTTAAAATCAATTCCTAAGCTTGTTTTTCCTTTTGCAGAGAGAACTGGTGCAGCACAGCAGAAAAGCTTGTATCAAGTTAAAGCAGCAGTCCTACTGTGCAAATTTCATAATTGGAAATTACCTGAAACATATTTGAGAAACCAAACGTATTTGACTTTCAAAGTTTGTTTTATCTCTCCACAGGAGGTCTTACAGTATGTCTACATTGCAACTGGGTGTATGATTGCAGCAACTATAACTATACTTAAATTTGTATTTATCTAGCTGGCTGAAGTATTCATTCCAAAAAGTCATAATTGTAGTCAGGTTTCTAAAAGTATGTTCTCATTGGCCCATCCTGAAACCTGCTAACTTTTGATTGCTTTACTAAGCTAAATTTAAGCTGTTACATATACCTCTTTAGGCTGAACTCATGTGTCCTTTGTTTAGCGGTAGCAGTCATTACATGTAACAACCTTCTAAAGAACAACTCTTGAAGCACTGATTTATACGTAACCAACCAAGTGAAAAGCACTATGCCTTGTTCACTGTCATATTGTGGGAAAGCATCGGAGATGGAAGGCAGTTGTATGGAGTCCTCGATGACAAGCTGCAGAGACTGCTGAAGGAGAGGGTGAATTGAGTCAGTTTGCTGAGGTGAAAGCCATTCAGCTAGCCTTGGACATTGCTGAATGAGAAAAGTGGCCAGTACTTTATCTCTATACTGACTCCTGGATGGTGGCAAACGCCCTGGGGGGGTGGTTGCAGCAATGGAAGCAGAGCAACTGGCAATGCAGAGGTAAACCCATCTGGGCTGCTGCACTGTGGCAA
>JANEXQ010030672.1:4328-20831 GCA_026283885.1 Poicephalus gulielmi
GATAGGACAAGAGGTAATGGGTTAAAACCTTAACAGGGAAAGTTTAGGTTAGATATAAGGAAGAAGTTCTTTACTGTGAGGGTGGAGAGGCACTGGAATGGATTCCCCAGGGAAGTTGTGAATGCTCCCTCCCTGGTGGTGTTGAAGGCCAGGTTGGACAGAGCCTTGGGTGGCATGATTTAGTGCGAGGTGTCCCTGCATATGGCAGGGGGATTGGAAGTAGATGATCTTAAGTTCCTTCCCATCCCTGGCTATTCTATGATTCTGATTCTGGCAGCATTCCCTTCAGGGCAGTTCTGGTTGTTGATGTCCAATAAAACAGCAGAACAGAAAAGTTCACAGTAGAAAAGAAGTAATTCATTCTTCATCTGTATTTTTATGCCAGAAAATGGCATTTTTTTAACTCTTACGCTTGAGATATTTTTTTAAATCTGTACAATTTTATAGTTTTATGAACATAAATTTTAGTCATGTTTTCAATAACATTTTTTTCTTAAACAAGTCTACATTGAAAAGCTTGTTCAAGAGCACATAATAAGTGTTCTAAGAAGTTTTCCTAGCAGCTAAAACTACTCTTGAAATGGAGAAAAATGGAGTAAAAACCATGGGCCTTTAGTTCAGGGAAGAGCAACAGTACATATCCACAAAACAAATAGGAAGTTCTTCAGCTAGTATGTCATCCCAGTGACAACAGTCCAGCACTAATTTTACTTTCAGATCTCCTTCATATGATTCAAAATTAACAGGAGTATACTGAACATATGCAGTTAAATACTTCCCTCTCTCCTATTTCTGCCTTTTTTTTCTTTTTTCATTCCCTTACCAAACAATTTCTTCCCTCAGCCTAAATTGTCATGATGTACACCCTTATGTCATCACTTCCATCTCCTGTTTATCTCCAAACCCCTAAACAGTGGAACTCCTGTAATTTTTTTTTTTTTTTATTATTATTATTCTTGTGTTCCTTCATTTGGGCTACTGTTTTCCTTCAAATATCAAAATCTCTTCCAATCTTGAATATTTGGATTATATATTATTTGGGCCAGGAATTATTATCTTATTCTATGATTATGCTTATAACAAGGTAATTTCATATTGATAGTCTTTTTACAATACCAGAATAAAATGAGTCAATCAGTGACATTTTATGATACTATTTTAAGCCTTGCTATGCCATAGAATGGATGCTACACTTTTTGTCCCCCCTTCACTTACAGCTTTAGAATCAGCATTCCCTTTATAAACAAAAATGGAGACTTCAATTTAGATATTTCCTATCATTTATGGGGACAGCCTTTTTGATTATTCATCTGATAACACCATCTTTCTCTTAACACTGTTACTATCAGCCTTTCACTTTGCTGTAAACAGCATAAAATGAGCATAACAATATATTCAGTTGTGCTGGGTTTAATTATTATTAAGCAAAGGATTGTTGACTGTTCTCCTTCTCCTCCCGTTTTAAGAATGAACAGCTACAGAAAAGGTAATCTTTTCCCAGCAATCAGTTTTATTATTCTCAAACATATTAACAAGGAGAAAGACTCAGTGGAACAAGCTGTGGCACTGATTATGAAACAGTAAGGCTTGAAAGATTCCGGAGAGCCATGGCCAAATATAAAAATGTATATGAAGCAAAAATGAGGGTAAGCCAAAAAATATTTTAAGGATGAGTAAGGGAAATACCAAAAGGGCACATGAAATAAAAAGCTCTTGTGATCACTCAAGTAAGCCTAAATCTGAATGTGAGAACAATGCAGTCATGGGGAGAACAACATCAAACCAGTATCCACAACATCTACAGTTTGTTGATTTTTTGCATTCTTTTTGTAATAGTATGCTCTCAGGTAGATTTCACACAGGAATCCATGTGTTTCAGAGGAAGCTGTGGGGAGTATGTTTGGGGGAACACATACTATATTCTTAAACCACAATAGAAAAACAGTGGCGCTGGTAGGCCTTTGGGCAGAGCAAAGGAATCAGTAATAGCTTGAAGAAGATGATGCTTCTTTTGGCTTAAGAAAATTCTTCATTCATCATAAAAAAAAGTAACCTTTTTCTGTCTGAAAATGAGTGTCTCTTATCACTGTGAATTTGTGGATGAGCAGCATAGTGATAAGGAATCATCAGGCAGGCAGGTGGTCTTGGTGATTTGCAGTGCTATTTTAAAAGTTTATCCACAGATTGTCAGCATGAGTGATGTTCCTTGGAAGAATAACTGTCTTAGAAAGCATGACGATCATCAGAAACTCCAAATATTACATAAGATAATTAGAATCTTGTTAGAAAGAAGCTCTTCATTGCACTTTGTTTGTTTTTTTTTTCATGTGGGTCAGAGAAGATGAAGATGTGTAAAATCTGTGACAACCCCTGGGAGATGCAGCTGTGCAGTGACCCTACTTTTTACTAAGGCAAGCCACACAATATGAAGCAATGGTGAAGATGAGAGGGAATAGTATACCTCATACAGCAACTCTCTCATCCAGACTTCTTAGAAGACAATAAAGGTGTTGGGCTGCCTCAGCTGACTGAAGCTCCATCTCCTCAATAGTGTTCCATGCAGATTTATGTGGGCAGTCATGGGCGCTTTGCCAAAGGGCAGTTTGGGGAACCCTCCTAAGACACTGGCCAAAAGATTTCCCTTCTGAGTCATTGGGTCTCCTTACTTCCAGCTGGCACAGCAACGATAGTAACTAGGGAACATCACAACCGTGAGAATTCATTGAGCATCTGTTTTTATCTCAGTCATCTTGCATCACTTCTAACCACGTTGGAGAAGAAAGGATAAGCCACTGCAGTGAAGAATAAGCTCACAAAAGAAGCATTTAGAAGATAAAATGGAAAATTTAAAGCAAAAGTTGCCATCACAAGTCCACTCATCTGTTTTTGATATCTGGTTGCTGAGCAACATACTCATTCCTAACAATCACTGAGCTTGACTAAGCATGGTTTGTCTCTTTGCTGGAGGTGATATAAAGATTTCTCAGCCTGTAATCAAGAGACAGACAAACTTTGGAAAATACATAATGAGCCAGCACCTGAATTCAAATTGATTTCATACTTTCTGACAGTAATTTCTGTAGCCAAGTCCTAGAGGTTTGGTCAGTCTTTCTTCTTTGCTTCATGCTTTGCAACTCAATTGTGCTGCTATACAAGAAGATAATTGTAACACTTGAAAAGCACTTGGTATTTCCAAAGCTCTATTCAAAAGTTAATTACTAAAAAGTTATGTAGCTTGAGCCCTCTGGCTGTATATCCTGGCAGGGTTACGCTCAAGGGACAGTTCTGGGAGGTTAGAAGCCCTCACAGTCTGTTGTGAACTGTGACACAGGTCTTCTGAATGAGTCTTGTGAGATAACTTAGGTGCAAATTCTGCTGATCACACTCAATCTAAACAAATAACTTACAATTACTTCATTAGGATTTTATTAGTCCAGCCAACTAACACTGTACTCTGTGAATAGCCTCATGGTGAATAGAATAAAAGCATAATAGACAAACTGAAAGAAGAAAACAATTATCTATCATTGGGTATAAATATATTTTTTATTTCAAATAAGTACTGAACAGAATAAAAATATATTTTTCAAGACTTTTCAGCCTGAAAGTATTTCCTTAAAACCTTCAAACATTCACAGAGCTAGTTCCATAATCATTAAATGTGGAAAACTCCTTGCATGGCTATTATAACAAAAACAGAAGACACATGATAATTAGGGTACAGATAGAAAAGATTTAATCTTAGTGCATGGTCTGGCCTCTTGGTTAATGTTTGTAAGCTGTATACAGTACAGTAAGAGTTTTATCTGTTATCTGTATCTGTAAGTCAAACCAATGAATAATATTCCTTTGCCCTCACTACTGGAAAGAAAGTGCAGTATGTGTACGTATGCATAAGCTATCAGAAAAACTCTTTTCTCTTTCCATACATTAAATAAGTGCCTTAGAGTATTTCTAGTTTTGACAGAGGAAAGTTTGCAAAATTGTGGAACCCCTTGTACTCATATTGAAGATTGGGAAAGGCCTCTTTCTAAAAGAAACAGTGTATAGTCAGTTATTCCTATGAAAATTGCAAAGCCTTCTTGTAGGCAGGATATAAAGGTAAAAATTCTAACAGCACTGGCCAGTCTATCATGCCTGATAATATTTTTAATAAAATATGGTGGGAGGGATAATTTTGAGAATTTTAAAGGCACACTTGATCAGCCTGACATTTTCTTATTTATGCTAAGATACTTTCTAATACAAGATCCTTCGTTGAATCTTCAGTTGTCCTTCTGGAGATATCATTGTGACTGTTGTACCTCTCTTTCTTTATGATTATTATTCTGCTGTTATGAAAGAATAACTCAGAACTGAATGATTTTGTATGCCTGGATGAAGTCAGAAGATGGCTTTAGGTGATATCCGTTATCGAGATGTACAGGGATAATATAGATTTTAAACCTTGCACATTATAACTCTGAACATACCTTCACACCTATAGAAAAGGGTGTGAAGAAATGACCAGAAAAGAGAAATACTGAAAAACTCAGAAACTATCACTGGAGAAAAGCAGACTGCTTTTGTAAGAAGGCTCTTCCTTCTGATGTGTCCATCTTACCATCCAGTTTGGTGGTTGGTGTCACCGGTAAACTGACTGATGCTGCTTTCAATCCCATCACCTACATCATTTATGAATATGTTGAACATTGATCATCATGACCTGTTAGTCAGCATCCTATCCATTTTGCAGACCACCTGTATCTTGCCAGTTTGTCTAGAAGTTTTGTACTTCTAGGGGAAGTTTTACAGTTTTATAAATCTTAGCTTTCTTGCATATTGGATATTAGCCAGTATATAGTGCTAAGGCTAATGGCTGCACTCCTAACTAAAGCAAACATGAAAAACTAACTGCTGTTTGAAGCCATCATTGAGATTCAGTCCTACAGTTTTCCAAGTGAGGTGGTACTTTTTTTTTAACTCCCTGGAGAATTTTATCAAATGCAGAAAAGACACACACATATCTTAGTTTGCCATATGCTTTAATGTTCACTAAAATGAATCTGGGACAAAAACCAGCTAGAAAACACTATTTCTAGTGTGTCTGCAGAGTAATATCCCTGCTTGTAATGAACAAAATCTAATCTTTCCAATCAGTTTACACTCTGTTGCTCAGTATGACACATATGGTAAACTGATGTAGCCTTAGATAAATACCAGTAGTAATAATAAAGTGGAAAGACCCATAGGAGAAGAGACATATTATAGCATGTTCTGCCTTACTGTTAATTTGAGATGCTGATTCACAGCATTAGGCACTAGTGTAAATAAATCATGTGACTAGCCAGTCAGAAAAGACAGATTTGGGCATAATGGCAACTGAATATTAGAGATGAAGCGCAAACCAAGTGCGCATCCAGAGCCAAAGTGAATATAAACTCATAGCAAAGTTTCTTAAGCAGTAATGTTATTGTTAATTAATGCCTTGGAAAGAGTTGTGCTTGTATAGATCTTTTCAGTTCCTGGGTGAAGAAGCATGATCAGTTTGGGATCTTCATTTCTTCCATACTGCACCACAGTTTAGATAAACATGTACTATGCAGAGGTAGGTACTACTGTGTGATACCATTAACACAACTGGGATTTTAGTCACATAAGTGTCCCTACATAGCTTATTATTTTCTTATTCTTAGATGCTCGATAAACTACATGCTAGACCACGTCAGAAATACAAGACTATATTTGATGATACAGTATTTAAAATACAACATTTTCCCATGACAAATGAATTTATAAAGATCCTTTGATGGCACAGCTCTGTGCCAAACACTTGGACTGTGATTTCTAGCTTTGGACTTCAGAAAAAAATTATTGGAACCTTGTTTTGAGGTCACTGGTAAGCCTAAAGTGTTTGTTAAATTAGGCATGACTTAGAATATGACCTTGGAGTGATTTTCCCTACACAAGAAGTTAGACATATGAGGAGTATAATTAATAATGATCCAGAAAACTTGGAGGTAGTTCAAAGCAGTTAATTTAAAAATCCATTGTCTGACAAATTAGTTACAAAAACTTTCAAAAGAAAAATTATTTGGAGAAATACACATACAGAAAATTCATTGCTCTGGTCTTCTGTGAGGAGCAATAGGTAATATCATGCAGGGTTTATATTTGATTTCTAAATTCCCCTACAAGTCCTACATATATATATATCCAATGAGATTACTAAATGTATATGAAAAGCACAATAATGTTCGTGGGAAATCTTGGACATAAGAGATGCTCTCCAGACTTACACCAAATTCTTAATTCCACCCCCCCAATCCAGTCATGATATGATAGCTGTAAAATGCAGCTTAACTTCTTGCAAATATTATTTTGTGCTCAGACTAAGCAGTCAAAACATAAAGGAATACATAGCTACGGTACCCCAAAAGAAAAACATATGGGACCCTCAGTATATTAAGCATACCTAGCATTAACTTCCAACTTTTTTTCTGTCAACCTGTACTTTAAATACAAGATCCCTTGTATTTAGATTCGATTCTGCAACAGGAAATAATTACATGATGGTAAGTTCTAACAAACACCGATACTCTTGGATAACCACAAGTACATATGGGCCACTTTTGAACTATATATTAAGTTCAATAAGCATCTAAGCATGTTATTCAGATTTATTGACCTTGTTACAAATTTTAATGTATTGCAAAATTGTGGCAAAGCATAATTGCATGTGGAAGGTGTCCTGAGGGAAATCTGGGGGCTTTTTCTAGGTTAAAGAAGCTGAAAATTTTTACCACAAGAAATGGCTATATGTCTTTCATTTTTCTTTCGAGCAAGCCAGGCTGTTACATAGCAAAGTGGTTTAGCAATGAAATAGCTAGTGTAATTTAAACTATTGTTCTGTTTTTATGGGAATATACTATTGAACGAAAATGCAGCTGCTGAAACTGCTGCAGAACAACTATTTCAATCTAACTCCAGACCTTGAAAAACAATTCTACTGAAGTTTCTGCTTGTCAGTCAATGCTGGTCATTTAGATAGAGGAAAACAAAAAAAAAGAAAAAAAAGGGTTTTTTCTGAAGTCAGTTCTAACACAGGGAAGAAGGTGGTGTACATCCTACCTGTTGTCGATATTTATAATTTGACCTTTGATTAAACCTCAGATTGATACAAGTCCATGGCAAACAGTCAGTTAATAAGGTGAAGAACTTGGTTTTTGTATAAACATAAAAAGAATTAAGCAATGAAAAATGCATTGAAAGGAATTTGAAATATTTCATTAATAATTTTACAGCATTTTTCATAACCGTTTCCAATTAGTATTTCATCAGTGTAATCAAGAAACTCAGAGGTCTAGAAAATTATCTAATATTCTGCTTTGTGATTTTGTGACTCTTTTAAGGAAAGATATGAAAGGTATGTTCTGAAAGTCTCCTGAAAAGGAACTAAATTGCCAATTGGTTTTCAGTAGCTCCTTACAGCCAAGCTGTAAAGTCAACACTATGACTTCTTGTACGCACAGAAAGGAAACAGAAAGGAAAGGGAAACAAAAATGAAAATAAAAGAGAACAGGAAAGGAAAAGAGAAAAGAAAAGGAAATGAGAAAAGGAAAGGAAAACAGAAAAGGATAGGGAAAGGGAAAGGGAAAGATTAAAATTACCATCAGTAAGGTAGGCAAACTGTTACAGGGAGAAATCTTATCTGATGTTATCAGAGCTGCAGAAAAGTATGATCAAATTTAGACACATAAAAAAAAAATTAGATAATTTGAAAAAAAAAACCAACAAAGCAACAAGATTCCCTACATGTTGCCATACATGTGATGATAGCTCAACCTCTTTCTCATTCCAGCAGATGGTGTTAGCGCAGTTACCTCTTATTTCACTGAGATCCTATTATGAGGAGCTGAGACTTCATGTCAGTGTTAGAGAATATTTCTCCATACATGCTTAACTGCTATCTTCTGTTCAAAAGGTCAATTTTCCTTTTTCTATGCTGCTCTTGGAATTCATTGAAAAGAAGAATAACCAGTGTTAACATATAATGTGAGCACAGTAATTCTTATCTCACTGCCAAAAATCAAAATCAAATTGATTTTGGATGCTATGTTTGACATATGACTATGTACTTTGATCATTGAAATTAGCAGCATGGCAGTCGAAACTAGAAGAATTCATCTAGACAAGAGCAATTACTTTTAAGTGAGAACAATTAGCATTATTCCATTGTATGAATTGTCAGGTATAAACCACTCCCAAAAACAAAAAGTGGAGAAATTTCCCTCTCCTGTCTCAGACACTTGTTTTAGAATAGAATGAATCTCCATCTTAAGGAAAATTCCTTCACCTTGAGTATTGAGTAGAAAGGAACCAGCTGTGACTATACAAGTAATTTTTAAATGGCTAGCATCAGATGAGATAAATCCTACCCAATAATTTATCACTTCTCACAGTGAAACTTCTTCCATATTAAACATATGTATACTCTGTATAGTATCCCAAGCTCATTTGTATTTCCAGGCTTTATGCTCAATTAAATGAATGACATTGTATTTATTGCAAACCGACTATAAGTCATTATGCTTTGCATCTGGGGACAAATTCTAAAAATCCCATAATTCCTCTCTTCCGTACTAGGATCCATCTGTTTCTGGCTAGCCACAGTCTTTCTAAAACTCCTAAGCCACCATCTGAGATAAGGTTACCGTATGTCTAGATTTTCCATGACACTTTGTTTTTTCCAGCTGGAAGTTTTACCATGCAGGATTTTGAACACTTCTGTTATTTGCCCAGGAATACTGGTCATATAGCTGTTCAGTAACAGCTAACTATTTCATTCTGAAAAATCATAGTTTGAAATATGGCAGCCCTAATTAGGGGTAAACCATCTGTCGTTGCTGTAGTGCTTGGATTTGAGCATAGCTAAATATATTTATCTGGACAGCTGCAACTTTGCAATTGCTGCACTAATCAATAGGTTTTGGCTGCAATTCTTGCAGCAGCAGCAGTTACATTTACATTTTCTTTCCCAGATGCAGCTGTACCAACAAGAATGAAAAGAGAGGAACAGCGAGGAAGCAGAGCATCCGGAGGTGATGATTCAGAAAGTACTTTCTTTAGGATCTATTCATGTTTTAGTGTGTGAGGCTCAGGAAAAAAAGGCTGTTCAATGGCTACAGCAAGATGACAATGGGAATAGCAAACTGCACAGTTATACAAGGCTCCTCTGAGTTAAAAAGCCAGCTCACTGCTATGAGAATTTATTGTCCGTTCACTGGAATGTGACTGTTGCCATACTGAGCCTCCTAACTATAGCTTGACACTGATACTTGCTGCCCAATTTGGCAGACTCAGATCAGCTGTTGATGTTGTTATAGTGGAAATGAATAAACCTATTAAAAATGTTCCGTTGCTGCAAACTCTAAAACTCAGAAATCTAGGGGTGTTTTTGGAACATGGGAATGGAGCTATCTAATTGCATTGGCAAAACTGCAGGGACCCACATTTCTATAATTTTTCAGTGCAAGGCTTGAATTTATAGCTGGAAACTGTCCTATTTGAAGAAAACTCTTGGTAATATATACTGGGAGACTAAATGGCAATGGCATTCTTTAGGAGTACTGATTTGTTTTCCTTTTTCAGAAAGACTACTTTGCTAGCACTGACAACAACACAGACACTGATGATTAAAATTCTACTTTTACTCAGAAAACTTTGCTAACCTGCCTTCCCTATGGTTTATGAAGTCTGCTAGTGGATTACAGGATAGAACAATTGCCTAAATATTTGTAAGCTGACAGTAGAATCTCCACTTCTGCTCTGAGTTTTTTATTTATACCTGCTGCACCTGAGAACCTGAAAAGTTATGTAACCTTCTCTATAACCATTTCTTGATTGTAGCCCAGCTGATCATCTGTTTCACCAAAATGAAGGATCTGGGAGACACTGGAGATCCTAGAGACTATAAGAATCCTTTCTTCTCCTCATCTTGTCATTAATCCAGGCAGAGCCATCCCAGAAGACATGCACTGATCCCTGGACCTTCAGGAAAAAGAGTGAGCTGTTTTGATCTTCGAATGTCCTCTAGTCTGCCTAAATTTATAACCATTTTATCCTTCTCCCCCATTTCAACACCTCTTTTTTTAAAAAAAAAAAATAATAAAAATTTGTCATTTGCCATAATTATCTGGATATTTCTTGTTTTTCTGTTGTTCCCAGGAATGGACTGATGACTGTCTTTAGGAGAAAAATCAACAAGGGCACAACTGTAAACAGTAACATAAAGGAAGTGTTAAAAGAAGACATGCTCTTCTAATTGCCTATCCACAGCCCAACACAGTCCCAGTGTTCAGCTTTCTCTGCTGAATATGTGTAAAAATATTTGGTAACTTTTACAGGTCAGTGACCAGTTTCCTCATAAATAGTGTGAACATTTGGCACACCAAAACTTATTTTGTCAGGGCATTACACAGGTTTAATACTTTAGCACAAGGTGTCCCTGCCCATGGCAGGGGGATGGAACTAGAGGATCCTTTCTAGGTCCTTTCCAACCTTAACTGTTCTATGATTCTATGATTTATTTATGTCTGTTCTGAATCTGTTCATTTCACTGATGGCCACTAATTCTTATACTGATGGAAAAGATGATACAGAGATCCCTGTTCACACTCTTGGTATTATCGATTCTTATTATATCTTCCTTAGATGTGAGCATTCTCAAATGTGATTTCATTCACTTTGAACTGAAAAAGAAGCACTTATTCATTATTTATCACCACAGGAAAAGAAATGGGGCACAGGAGAGACCCAGAGATACATACATATCTCATGTCTGTGCTACTTGGCCTGAGGGTCAGAGAACACACCCCAGTCTTGATTTCCTTATTCTTTAGATGGCTGTTCAGGGCACTGTTCTGTGTTTGGTTTTTAGGATCAAGAAGTTCATCCTTGTCATTTTCAGAACCAGGCTAAAAGGAGCTACAAGTGTTCAAGTAAAGAGTTTTCAGTTAGTCACACTCCCTGCAGTCTGTCATTTGGGATTAGTTATCCTGGTGACAGATGCAGTGAAGGGGGGAAAAGAACTAGAAGACAAGAAGTTGTGTTGATTGAATGTGCTTTCCTTCTGAGACACATCACTTCTATCAGCTACTGGTGCATCTGCTTGTCCACTTATATAGGAAAGCCTATTGTGGCTTACACCCAGCCAGTACCATGCAGCCGCTTGCATGCAAGGCAGGATGGGGAGGAGAGTAGAAAGAATATAAAACCCATGGGTTGAGATAACAACAGGTTAATAACTAACAGAAAGTAAAATGTAGTGATAATAGAAAGAATCCCAACAATAACAATAATGATAATAATAGAAAACAACAAAACAGAGAAATGAAACAAAAGTGATGCAGAGTACAATTGCTCACAACCCACTGACCAATACCCAGCCTGACCCAATCAGTGGTCAGTTAGGGTTACAGCTGAAGCCAGGACAATGCCTCACTGTACAATTTCATTCCTTTTATGGCCTGCTCTTCTTCCTCTAATCTCTGAGAAACTGTGAAGTGTTTTCTCTTTTTTCTTGTCCTGTGCTCCTCTTGTTTCTCAATGCAAATCTTTTTCTCCTGGAACAGCCTTCTGGGCTTTATGAAGTTCTCCAAATATTCCTGACTTGCCTCTCTCTGAGAAGATCTATGCCTGTTAAGAAAGAAAATAAACAGACAACTGTTACTACTGGCTCAGTTTGTATGAAGGAAAATTATTAGGACATTTTTGCAAGTTTGGGATTATATTTTCAGGGCATCTTTCTCTTATCTTGTGCGACTTGAGTAATGGAACATCCTTTTCTTCCCTGTCTGCTATGTGATCTGTGCAACTGGGAACTTCCTTAGCATAGGGAGATTATAACTGGGAGGATCAGTGATCACTATAAAGGATACATTGAATTGCTGCTGTGCTTTATTTCACCTAACATTCTAAAAACAGCATGAGCCTGGAAGACCTGGGACAAACATTCCTCTTAAGAATGCCTGTGACTTTACATGGTGGAGGTTCAAGTGAAATGGAAGCTGCAAGCAGAGCTTTTCTATGCAATGCCTTTACCACTAGTGTAAACATATGGGTCCAAAATAGTTTCTAGCCTGATGAAGATAATAAATAACTTGGGTTAGATCCTCAGCTGCTACAAAAGCTAGTGAAGGCAGTCTAATTGCACCTTCTGAGCCATATGCTGCTTAGTAAATTTTTTTTAATGTTTATAAACCAGAATCCATGTTACTGAAGTGTTGTGAGATTTACAAAGAGGGGAGATAAGGCAATTTTGCATTAAATAGTAAGAGAGAGATCTTGCAGAAAACTAAGGGACCAACATCAAGTTCCTTGCATAAGTGGGTACGCCATACTGCTTAGAGGTCTAGACACTGTCATATTCAGTTATCATTTTTCCCAATTAGAATATGTCAGATTAAGTCTCTTATCATCTCCCAAAATCCAACCAAGTATGAACCTGCACATCTACTTCTGCTCCATACAACACAAAATAGAATGCAATTTGCTTTGCTTTTTTTTTTTGCATGTCAAAATACTTAATCTTTCTAGAGGTTATAGATCATATAATATATTTCTAAGTCTTTACAATGTGTTTTTTTAGGTATTCAATAAAATACCTGACAATTATCAATCATTAATTTCTCAAAGGCTCCTTTACCTTTAAATCATGATGCTCTCGTTAAACATTGCTTGTATACTATTACTTTTCTATATGCGTTGTAGCTCACATGCTATTACATTTACCTCCTATCTTTGCTATCTGGAAAAAGGAAGAACTTATCTTCTTTGTGCTGTATGAAAAACAATTACCAGTGATATTCTGTATCATAACCAAAGGAGAATTTTTACATCATAACTTGAGTGCTGTCTAATTTCATAAAACAAATGTATTTAGCAATACATGCTACAAGACCTTATATATGCTATTATTATGACGTTCTAAATTTCAGACATGAGTTCTTCCGTCTGGACAATCACATAACATTTCTAAAGCCTTAATAAATCTCTGCTAAACAATAAAATATTTTTAGCATCCATATAGGATGCACAGGGTCAATATATCTGCTTGCTACGGTATATAACTATAACCTGAAGAAAAAAAAAATTTTTGGCAAAACAGTTCCGTTATGTCCTTTTTAACATGATTAAAAAAAAAAATGGTAATTAGCAGTAACAGTCAAATCCCACTAGATTTACAACCTTATTTAGCTCATATTAGCAGCTGAAATTTTGAATATTTATCTGAATTTAGTCAATCTGCTCATATATAATGAGTAATGATAATAAACCCATTCAGGCACCTTGGGCAGACTCTTAAACATGCACAGAAACTTCCTAAGAACAGTGGGGTTCCTCTGAGGATCAAAGGTCTGACCACATGCATTTTACTGCAGGAAGTGTCTCTTCATGAATTATGCAGATATCTTTCTAACCAGAAACCCTTGAAAACAAGTTCTTTTGCGGCATTTTGCTCCTTGTCATTCTAATCTCAGAACTGGAACAAAAGTAAAATGTAGACATACAAATGAATAATGGGAGACAGCAGACATAGCCAAAACTTGCATACATGCAAGAGCTAAGATGTTTCAATGTGAATTGAAAGTGTGAAGAATTCCTTGACTCGTGACCAGAAAAAAAATGGGTTTCAAAAGACTATGTGAAAAGATGACACTGAAAGGGTACTTTATATTTGCCACTATAGCATAAGAGGCAGGGGATCTACATATAAAAGCACAGTAAACTACTGACTGAAAATTCCAAAATATCCTTGCCATGTCTCAATCATAATTTATTGTCATGAAAGGAAACAAGTTCCATATCTCTGCATGATAAGAGTGGTGACAAATATAAACACCTATGTCTGTGTGGAAATTCAAAATTAATCAAATTTTGATGCCTGCAGGGGAGACAGAATCTATAATGCAGTGCAAACAATGTCAAAGAAATAGGAACAGACATGGATCAAATTTCCGATTAAAAAAAAACTGCCCCAGGGAAATTCAGATTTTTTTTTTATGGTTTTACATCTTTACACAATGTAAACACCCACTCTTCATTGGCTATGTATGTGATCTGTGGCAGTAAAATAACTATCTTCCCATCCCTGGTCATTATCTGGTAAGGAGTTTAAAAAAGAACAGCAAAACAAACATCTGCAAGAAGACTCATTTAAAAGATTAATATAAAATTACTTTATCTTGTCTTGCAACTAGCAACTATTTGAAAACTCATTAAATTTACAACAGTCACTTCATATGGAAATTACTTCTCTCCCCTGAAGAGACCGTTAACTGTAGTCACATATTTCATGGCCCGCAATTATATGAACTTGCCCTGTTTCAGCAAAGAGGCTGAAATCTGTACAACATTTATGCAATGACAAGGCCTAAGTATGGAGTTCATAGTGCTTTACTTGCCTTTTCTTTACATCTTCCTACAGAGAGGCTGACAATGCATGTATTGCCTTGCTAATTGAGCATTAGATTAAGTGGACTGGTGTATTTGTTGACTGGATTTCAGCAAATAAGTGGAAGAAGTAATTGCCATCATAAGCACAGCAACAAATCCGCTTTACATTTTAATTTAATGTGTTTGCATGGGATCTTAATCCTTAAAACAGTTACACCCTACTGTAGCTAGCTATAAATGTGAGGCATAAAGTATCCTTCTAATAGCGTGTCATCAGCATTTTCATTTTCAGCCTGGAAAAATCATTTTTGAAAGGTTGATGCATTTGAAAATATGGTCAATATTTTGCAAGCTGATCAAATACTGTATTTTCTAGGAAGAAAAGTGCAATGCCATTGCTCTTTATGAAAGTTTTTAGACAAGAAAGCCAGCGAATTTTAAATAATTGCTGCAATGAAAGGTAGTCATATATTTAGTAAATAAAACTATCCTCTTGTAAACAGTTTTAGGAGCCAATGTAGTCTAATGTTTCTGTGAAGTTTTTGCCTATCAAACCTGTTAGAATAAAACCAAACAAATTCTTGAACATATTTCTTCAGAGTATCATTAGCTTATATCACATAATGCTTTCACTGGTGAATAGAATTCTTAACCTAGTGGTTAAAAAAATGTACTAATATTTTGAGAAATTCACCTATTTTTTTAAACAATACATTTTCCATGTGTCAGGACCTGGAAGGCACTGAGAGGGCTGCATGTTCCCATCAGGGCACCCCCATTTACGGACAAGAGCTCTAGCCTTGCGCCCAGCCCAGGGCCTGCTGAGCACAGTGAGTATCCCCAGATGGACCCCTGGCCTGCCTCATGGGGCAGCCCCGCTCCTGTTTCTCCTTGACAGCATGTTGCTCAGCTTCCCACTGTAACTGCTTTTGAATGCAAAAATTACTTAGATCTTCTTGCACTACAAAAAGTTAAGCTCTGTCAAATTACCATCTGGCAAGAATGTATGTTCTTCCATAGGATAAATCCCACCTTTGAACACCAAGCTTACTATATTAATTTTCATATAAGTTAACTCGTCATATAACGGTCCCCAGCTGCTCTGACAGCTGCTCTAAGCAGCACAGATGAAATCAGGAGTAATATTGGTTTGAAGTATAGAATTTGTAGATATAGATCTAGAAAAAGAAGTGCAAACTAACTTCACATAATCAACAGAAGGTTTAACAGCAAAGCTTAAGAAGAGCTGTGCATAAAGGAGGTGTGCAAATCACTGCCAAGCAAACGCGCAGCTTGATGAAACTGAGTAGACAGAGTGTTAGTATCCACTGGCCTACAGAGCACCTTTTCAATACAGACTACTGTCTTTAAGATTGGACAACCCAGTGCCTGGAAAGCCTTATGGTATCCAGAGCTCTGTCTCCTGAGGAACTACCACAGATGTTGCTACTATGGAACTGAAACAGGAATGTAAGAGTCCAAAAGAAAAATGCCGGCCTGGACTCATACAAAATATTACACAATTTCCTCATATCAGATAGAACTGCCACTGCAAAATTGCATATTACGACCAACAAGAACAAGGACTATCACGCTTGATCTTCATGAAGACCCTGGTCAAGTTCTCCCAAAAAGTGGAATCTATAATATGTTATAGAATCATAGAATCATAGAATGGTTAGGGTTCGAAAGGACCTTAGGGTCATCTAGTTCCAACCCCCTTGCCTCACACTGCAGGGACACCTTGCACTAAACCATGTCGCCCAAGGCTCTGTCCAACCTGGCCTGGAACACCACCAGGGATGGAGCATTTGCCACTTCTTTGGGCAGCCTGTTCCAACGCCTCACCACCCTTACAGTAAAGAACTTCTTCCTTATATCTAACATGAACTTCCCTCGTTTAAGTTTGAACTCATTACCCCTTGTGCTATCACTGCAGTCCCTGATGAAAAGTTCCTCCCCAGCATCCTTATAGGCCCCCTTCAAATGTTGGAAGGCTGCTATGAGGTCTCCACACAGCCTTCTCTTCTCCAGGCTGAACAGCCCCAACTTTCTCAGCCTATCTTC
>JANEXQ010030677.1:0-16582 GCA_026283885.1 Poicephalus gulielmi
GAGGAAGGGGGAGGAGTGAGTGAGCGGGCTGCGTGGTTTTGATTTATGGCTTGGCTTAAACCATGACACTCTTGTTGTTTTTTCTATAAGAATTGCTGGCACTCATAGATCTGAGAGGTACTTTGTGTTATGATATTTGTCAATAATATAAATTGTCTGCCTAAACAAGATGAAGTCTTTTGACATGCTGCCAGCCTCAACTCTCAGTACTACACTTCTTCAGTATTTGTTTCTATTATTTATTCAATCACCATAGCTACATGCATTAAACATTTCACACCTGCAAGTGACAAATAGCCAACTTTCTAATTTTTTGGCATCTGTACATTAAGGAAAAGTCTAGGCCAAATTGGCTATAAACCTCTATATCTACATTGTTTAATTCAATAGACCAGATGTTTACGCCACTAGCTAAATCCTGTTTTAAGATTTTTGAAGTTTCTTACTATGGCAAACTACAAATTAATGACACTAAATGCTTGCGTGTGTATGTTTATAGACATATATATATGTGTGTTTATACATATAAATATATAAAAGACAAGTAATTTCACAGTATGTCAAGACATTTCACTTTCTAGTACTGCTGAATATTGTGAAACTTGTTGAAGAAGGCCTCAGTGGTTAGCTAGCTAAGACACTTATTATCTCACTTCAGATGTTCAGGGCAATGCTGCTTAAATAATGCTAGCTGACACTCTAGGACTTCCTTGCAGCTAATGAACCACAGATTGAGGTTTAACCATCATTTTAGTAACTGCTCACACATGAAGTCAAAGTTCATCACACAGATTTTACTGAAGAAAAGTTCATGAGACTATTATATATGATAAGCTTTTTATCTATTGAACTATGATGTATTTTCATTCATTTATATTCCATAATTATTTTCTACCCAACGTTCCTATTTTTTTCCATACATTTTTGTATATATATGGCACCTGTCGACAAGAAAAGAGAAATTCAACAAACAGTTTAAGACGAGGGTTAAAAAGAAATTAAAAAAAAAAAGCAACTCTTAAAAAAAAAATCTCTTCTACAGCTTCAGAACTCTTTTTCCAGACTTTCTAGTTTGGAAATTCAGGGAGTCATATTTGATTCATGTTGATTGACATGATTGTTCTGGGGGTTTTGTTTGTTTGGGGTTTTTTGTTTGTTTGTTTTTTTAAAGGAAAGGTTTTACCCAACTTCCCACTGTTCAAAACTCTCATATTCCAAGATTTTAGATCAGAATACCTTAGGGAAAGAGGAATACTGAAAAAATAGCTTGCTAGAAGTGGTTTGGTTTTAAGGCATCTCTTTTACTAACTATATAACATGATGAGATAGAAATGTGCAAAATTATTTTATTCCCATCAGACTAGATTTCACAAAGCTAGGTCTGGTATATTTACTATGTCTGACCACTTGGATGACTTTCTCCAAGCTGCCTAGAGAGTGTTTTTTAACTGTCTGTAAAATATATAGCATAGGGGAAGACGGAAAGAAGAACCTCTAGGGACTCAATCAAACCTGCTAACTATAACTAATATGTTTCCTATAGTGAAAAAATTTTTTCTTACTGTAAATAAGAGACATTCTCTTCTTAGATAAGGGACTTGTAAACTCTGGGAAGGAGAATACACTACCAGTGGATAAAGTTACTCTTTGACAGAGTACTTTCCAGCTAATACCTTGTAGTCAGGCTAATCAAGACAGTACCTCAGAACTCCTTATAGGAAAAACAGCTCTGCAAAAGAGTGAAAGGTGTAAAATAGTATGCAGGCTGTTAGTGGACAATGCAGTAATTTAAATACACCACCAAAACCACACTCATCCCTAAATCTTATTAAAATAAAACTGACTAGAAACTGTGGGTGACTAAAAAATGTGTCTAATGTTCCGGCTTTGCTATTCACTGAAAAAATTCTGTAGCACCTAGTGGTCTACCATCTGATGTTGGTCATTCTCAATGTGTTTTACAGGTCAGAATAGAGCAATTCTGAGGTGTGACTGATGAACTTCTTGTACAGCAGGGAGAATCATATTGGCTTTTACATCTGAAGAAACTTAGAAAAAAGCTCACTGTCAAGACTCAGGAGAAGTTCCAAGTTTTTATCCACTTCTGCTACTGTACAATATACTCCATGCCAGTTGCTACTGCCATAAGATGATAACAAGTTACCTACTTTGGCAAGAAATGATTACATCTGTTCTCTGGAGAATCAAAATCCAGTGTATAATTTATTTCTTTTGGACTATATTTTCTTCTAATTTTGTCTTCTTTGGTAGATGCTACTTCCTTAAATTATTTTGGAAAAGCATTCCTTTACAAAATATAATCAGGGAAAGATTCCTCCTGCTCAAGAGAATAAACATGCTTATAGTATATATAGGAACTCTGAACTTTCCAAATGTATCTTCTTTCCTGTTTTTGTCTTGAGGGACAACATATAATATAAGGAAATAAATTCCCTAACCTTTCATGACAAGGTAGTCTACTAGCTAAAAACCAAGAAATGGTTCTAATCTCATCCTTTTTTCTTTTTTCCTTTTTTTTTTTTTTTTCTCTTTAGTCTTATGATTTCTGTTCCTTTCTCAATTCCTTTTGGTTTCTGTTGAGCAAAGTCAGCTGGCCTATCTTGGCAAAAATCCCAGGAAGAAAGAGGTCAATTGCTTCACTTACTAGCAGATGCCCAGCTGAAGATATTTTAATCAGTAACTTTATAGAAGAGGATTGGTAAAAACAACTTTAAAAGAGTTTGAAAGAGCACCCTGGAAGAAATAGGAAAACTTCTTCATTTTCAAGACTATGTGTTTGAAAATGTGAATACTGATCCAAAGAGTCAGAGCTAGCACTTGGTTTTTTAAAACAATCAGTATATTTTCCCTCTGTTTTGCCCTGTATGAATGGAAATGCTTCAGCTTCTCATGTATTCTAATAGACTTATTTCACCTGAAACCAGGTCATGTTGATTACAGCAAGTAAACAATTCATTATTCTTCTATACAGCACTTAACACATGCAAGACCTCTGTGTGAGAGTCTATTTATTGCAGAAAGCAACATTATAAGTAGTATGAGTAAATGTGATGTTAACATCATTTCAGCAAATATATTGAAACTTTTTGTAGTGTTTTGTAGTCTTAAGCATGTCTCTAAAAATAAATGATTGCCCCTCTCCCCATTTGTTTGCATTTCTACTTCCACATGGAAAGAAAAGAATCTAGAAATCCTAACTTGGTTTTTTTGTTGTTGTTTTGTTTGATTTTTTGTTTGGAAAACCATCTATTTGGATGAGATTAAAGTAATATTCACTTTAGGCTTAGAAGGCTTTAGAGTTTATCAGCTAGTGAGTTTTATGTGTGTTCTTTCAAAAGTTTTCTTCCCCAGCACACACCCCAGTGGAAATCCCTCCTATGCAGTTAGCTTCCTTTAGTGCACTGATGCACTTTATTATCTGTTTATTTTATATCATTCTGCTAAGGAACAAATTTTGCCCTTGGATGCACAAATGTGTCTTCCATTAGCATAATGAAGATTGCATGTGTGCATCCAAGGGTCAAATCTTACCTTAAATGTGAGATTTATCTTCAAATTAGCTGCTCTAACGGCCCTGGCTAGGGCTTTGACTACATGAATCAATTTTATTAAGAAAAGATGAACTGTATTGGAATTCTTTTTAAATCCTACTTGTTAAAATGTGCAGAGAAGAGATATAGATGCCAGCAGAAGTCTAACTCTATACACATTTTCTCTGGTGTAAATCTGGATAATTTCCAGTGATTCTTTCTGACACTTTGGCTCCAATGACATGTAAGTTGACAGTCCTAGAAAATAACTGAGCTTTCTTGTGACTTTGCAGCATTGCTTTGGAGTTAATAGGAATCCATGTGCATAAACTTCTTTTGCAAGATTAAAGCCTAAATAACCAAGGACTTTGGCTGGGTGCCAAGGACAGTATGAGGAAAAGGAGATATCAAATTCTTCTCTAGATATTTCAGTTAACTTTATATTTATTGGAGAAGACCTAGAATTCCTAATTTTTGGGGTATGAAGTGTGCCTACTTGGCGGTTTTGGGTATATACATGAATTAATTTAAATATTATATATTTTTATATAATAGTAGATTCTGGCTATTTAGTAAACATCACTGAATTATAATACTTTTAGTTGTAAGAGAAATAACTACTTTAGGAACAGAACATATTTTCAAAACTGCTCAGGATCTGCTCCTATCAATAATGTAAAGAACAGTTACTTCTGGGCTTACTGTGCTAAAATAAAAATTAATTTCAAATTGTCACATTAACCAGATGCTTCACTTTTAAAAAAATCCATTCACAGACATTTTTATGTCTTTCAAATGAAGATCTTTCTTAGAGTCTTTTCCTCTTATGCAGATAGTTCAAGCTGTTTTTTCTTCCCTGAAATAGTAATACAGTACGATGTATAAGGAGACCCAAATTACAGGGAATTTAAGAGTGTGTTAATTTTTATAAGTATATTACTTAGGAAGCTAAATAGTTGTCTTCTGTTTCTGGCCTTCAATATATAATTTACTTCTAGCTTGTTCAGGGCAACTTGTAGTCTCATATTTATTTTTTATTCTATAAAAATGTCACTGACAGCTAAATTTTAAATCATGCATATTTTTCCCCCTTTCAGCATAAGTTTATTTCATTTCACAGTATTTTAGTGGGTTAAACATTTCACCTATAGTGAACTCCAGATTCAGGCAGTGGTCAGAAGTCATGATTACTTTCCGTTGTGTGTTTATCAAAGATGGGCAGATTCAGTCTTCATCCCACCCTGGATGTTAAGCTACACATGCAGACATGCAAATAGGAACACTGGATACATTAAGGACAGAATGATAGTTTAGTTAAGGAAGAAAATGAAAGACTGGCTCTTTTTATAAATGTTATCACTATTATATCTTCGTCATTCTTTTATATGATGAACCATAAATGCCTGTACACATGAATAATGTATACATATCTTACGTTTTATGTTAAATATATTTTTTTATACATACACAGTGGAGGCTTTATTCCTTTGTAGGACATATGCTCAGTTCAGGAATACAATCTGAAGTCTTCTTTCACCCTGAAAGACCAGTTTTTAATAGTTTCTGTAGATATAAACATGTTTGCATACTTGCTGCTGGGATTAACTGAAGTATATACTTATCAATATTCTTGGGCTTATAATTCAGTTCATCCTACTAAAAAATAAAATGAAGCATTATAATTTCCAAAAATCTTTTGATTAACAAGGAAGGATTAGTGTTTAGTACACCTGGGGAAAGGAAAACTCTTTCATGTACTTTCTTCATCCAGTTAGTTATCTTTTAAGGCATGAAAACACAGTTACAGTTTTTATAACACCAGGAAAGTTTTGTGCATCACACAACTAAATTGGAAAAACTCTATTTTAAGTCCTTTATACGTATGAAAGAGAAAAGAAAGCAGATTTTGCTAACTGTGCATATTATTTCCATTATCTGACAGCATATCAAGAGATTTACGAGAGTTTCTAACTAAATTATATTTACTGATAATTTAAAATAAAAATTTAAATAGATTTTATCTCTTTATCTATAAAAGATGTTAAGAATTGGGGAATTTATAATAGAAGGCATTTAACTCATATGAAATTTACATTTATTCAATGTTGTCTTTTAGGGGTTAATTCTTATGCATGCAATATATCTAATGTAACTATCTTTTTATAGAACACTAACAGATTGTAATAATTTCATGGCGGCTAAAAGCCACCGTCTGGGATGAATTAAAACTTTTATAACTAGTCTCAAAGGATTAAAAGTATACGTGGTAATTTTCAAACAACAAAGTACAGCCTCACTGTAAAGATTCTCAATAGGAAACTTAGATAAGGAAGAGATTTCTAGAGGCCATAAGAAAGAAAAGCAAAAGAAAACACACCTCAACAAAACAAAACCCAAAGAAGAGTGTTGTAGAATTTACTTAACATAAGAGTATTAAACTGGATGCAAAGAAATGGAGCACGGAATGTAACTAGCTCTAACCTTGTGTCCAACAGTGGCTACAAGCATATGCCTATGAATAAGAACAGGAAAGATATGCTACTTGCCTTGAGTATTCTCCCTGTGCCTATTTCCAAAGCTATATGATGTTTTCACTTCACAGTCCACAGCGGATTCCCTCTGTGTGATCTCCCTTTTGACCTGTGTAAATTATAGCATCTTTTGGTTACAAGGGCCTTGTACCATTTTGCCTACTACCACTTCTACTTCCACACTGTCTGCTAAACATTATAGAAAATTCTTTAAAACCAGAGAAAACATACTGACTCTGCTGATCATGACTGTTCTTATCTTGTTCAAAGGGTAACATTCTTAGTCTTTCTGAACTGTTTTTGATCTATATGAAGACAACTTAATCAAGCCAACTATCGCTCATGCAAGATGGACATGCAAGAACAAATGTAGGAACACTGGCTTGTGAAAAACTCTGCCAGTATTCCTCTGAAGCACTGATCCATCAATGATCTCTAAGCTTCAGAAGCAACTATACTGCAGCCATGTCTGTGGTTGCACGCCTCATCCACAAACAAATCACTTCTAAAACAGATGATGAGACATCCCAATGGGGGCAATGCTTGTTGTCTAAGCTAGTAATAACAGTACAGCATGTCAGAAACAAAATTCTGAGTTAAAAATCATCAGAATGCACAGGCAAGCAGCTTAGTAACAACAGATCATCCTTTGGCAGAGAGGTTCAACTTCCTCAAACTTTAAACTAACAGAATACTGATTATTGGGGTTAATGAAGTTTCTGTGAAAATAATTATTTAGCAGAAATGCAGTTTTCAGAAAATTAATGTTTTCCAAAGTCAGAGAAGGGGGAACTTTGCCTCTTTATTCATGGTTTTTGCCATCTACCTTTAGTTCTAAATTCGGGGGACCTGAAATAAAAAATTTTTTGAGACCTCTGTGGTTTCAAAAACATCGGTTCAAAAATGAATCTTATTTCCCTCTTGTGTCCATTACAACATAGTAATCATACACCTAACTCTCATTTTCTCCTGAAGAATAGGTTCCTCGATTAGATGATATGCAGTCTCTTTTATTCTGACAAAATGGCCTATGGTATTTTGTGAATCACATAGCTTTAAGTACAGGAGGGAAATATAATCCAGCCAAGAAGCCAATTTTATAAATTAAGAAGAGACCATTAATAGCTGTGGTTGCCATGCAGAAGTTTATCCTAACAGACTGAGTTTGATGGCAGAATTACTTGAAAGAATTTTGCCCAGTTGCATTGGGAACAGTTGATTTTTACTGGAAATTTAAGCCAATAAAAAAATTGCTGTAGTATAAACTCCCTCCATTTTAGGACTATTTCAATACATGCTGATGTACTTGGTATCCCACAAATTTGTAAATTCACACTTTTCCATTAGCTCTGACAACTGAGAAGACAATGAAAATATTGCTATTTTACATCCATGCTACAGAGCTGTTATATTTGAGGGAAGACTATGTTTGTCAGATGATGGGGTGTGAGTGAATCTGAATTGCGAGAGCTAAATGTGAATGTCTGCATAGATATGTCTATGCTTAAACAGCAGACTTCAAGCAAAAAGCAGCCACACTGCTATGGTTCAGGATGTGTCACATTCCTTTGTTAGCCTGCACTAGTGCTACCATCAAAGCCACCACCAAGACCGCTGGGATAGGTGAGTCATTGATGTAAGACTGCAGGAAGTTTCTTTTGTCAGCGGAGTCATTCTGCAGTCTAGTAGCTGCATTAACTAAATATTTCTCTACTGTATGAGAAACTCAGTTCACATACAGATGTCCACATATGAAGAAATAGGTTTACATGTTTTAATCTGAGTGTGAATGCTACACTCCATGGCAATCAGTGACTTGGAAGAACAGATATAGAAATAGAGCTGTTACTCTCACCCTTTGCTATTCCTGAATAGGATTTCTCCATTTGCATAAAATGTTAAAAATTTCATTACAGGTTTTCATTGGGTAGTGGCTATAAGCATCCCTCCTATGTGACTGACTAGCTAGCAGTGGATTTCAGCTGAGGCAGACAATGTCTTAATGTGTGTTAGAATGCATTTACTTTTTTCCTCTCCATCCCTTTCTGGTTTTAATAATTATAATAAGTCTCTCTGTTTATAGTGAATCATCACATGTTGTTTTCTATTATTCACAAATGTTATTGCTTAAAACGTCAGGATTTTTTTTAATCCTGCTACAAAAATAGTAACAGAAATAGTTTTTTCCCTGTCAGAGATGTATTTTAGGAAATGAAATCTGAGGTATCTCTCTTTCACAGCCATACAGTTCTAACCTAAATTCCCAGTGCTGATGCTCAGAGAAAATTTCCTGGCACATTTGTGACTCATTTTTTATCAGAATAAATTTTTATATAATTGTGACCTGTAGTTTTTATTCCATAAAGTCATGTAGTTAAAGATATTAATTCTGCTTTCTCTTTTGAATTCTCTCGCTGTCACTTTAATAATTTTTAGCCTCATTATGATGTAATTCATGTGGATATTTTATTGGATAATTCACTTCTTAGAGAAAAAAATATGTTAGCTATTTATGAAAAAAACCAAAACAAAACAGAAAACCAACCCAAAATATTGTATAGAAAGGCTGGTACTGTATAACCAATATGCGGGATGCCTTAATAAGTGATTTAAAAAGAAAAAATAGAGCAGAAAGCCTATCCAAAAATCCCAAAAGACTTCAAACCTGGGTCTGAATCCCAATGGGTATAAATCGTAGCTCAGGATTTTGAGGATTTCTATATAACAGAAAAATGCAAAAAGAATAGACTTCTATTGTTAGCTACAGAATTTATTAAATGATAACAGTACGATTGTAACAAATCTAATAAAGATAATATCTCCAGGCCAGTTTCAACAGAACCTCCATATGGTTTCTGCATTGCGGAAACTCATGTTAAGTCCAAAATGCTGATGAGGTTCGGAGGTGGAGTGGGTTTGTTCAACTTTGCAACAGTTTGGACAATGTGAGAGCCAGAGTTTTATTTAATCTGGCTGGCAGCTATTACAAATCCTGATAAATTAACTGACGAGCACAGAATCCATCATCTTTGCTCCATTTTATAATCACTTAAAGTATGATTATATTTTAAACAACAAAATAAGAGTGCCTGCTCTATAAATGTGTTGGAAACCATTGGCTTGATCACTTAACTACAATTCTGGTACTTGTGGGTTGTTTTTCTTTTTACCTAAATTAACTGGTTCTTCATTTCTGGCTACTTTCTGTGATTCCTTAAGTAGATTACATTAATGACGTATATGATCATCAGCTTATTAATAGCTGGGGGAGAGGGTTGAAGTGAAGGGGTATGTGAATTACTGTTCAAAATTTTAAAGTTTAAAATAGAGTTATAAATAATTTCTTGGAAATGCAAAAAACTAACTAGTGTGATCTACAACTACAGCAGCTACGGAAAAAAGGCTTTCAATTTTGCTCAGGCATAAAACCTTGCAAGCTATGCTCATATGCAGAAAAGAAGTTACATCAATTAACAGATTTTTCCTCTCTCTCTCTCTCTGTCTCTGAAGCACAACATTTATTTGATATTTGATATTTGTCTCTAAAGCAAACATGAAAAATTTAGTTGAGAAATTATTACTAGAGGAACATTTTTTCTTTAGGACAAGAATATTCTTGTTCCATTAGCTGTAAGGAAAAAGGTTAGACGTGGATTGAAGGTCAGACACAGTAACAGGTCAAGTCCAGCCAAGTCCTGAATCTGTGATTACGAATTTTAATTTGTCCAGTTAAAAACAACTTCCAGGCTCTCGAAAATCAAACCTGAAACCCACTTCATTCCTAGCTTATTGTCCTAAATACGACATTGTTTCTGGCCTTCCGTACTGGCTGTGCATGCAGACCTATGCTCTCCCTTGCATACCCAGAAATATCTAGTTTTCTGTCTGCAAAATTTCTTGCATTTTTTTTTTCCAAGACTTGTAGAAACAGGACAAGATGCAATGACTTTAAACTGAGGGAGGATAGATTTATATTGGACAAAAAGAAGAAATTTTTCATGATGAGACACTTTTCAATGGTACTTTTGTTTTCAGGGTTTAATCTGCATAGTACCTTTACTTTGGCTCCTGATTTTATATCATATCCTTAGTGTTGATTTCTGGGCACTTTTAATGCATGTATGTTGTATGGGATGCTACTTCAGTCGCATTAAGATGAAGACCATCTCTCCTAAATTGTGTCTATGCAATCAGGTGTGGCTTCGTGTGAAAGCCAAGACAGAGCTATTTCTGCTAGGCAGAGGATCTTGTAGGTTTTGCCTTCTACTATAATCATTTCAGTAACCCGACAAAAGATCCCAAAGGTCTCACAAGGATATCCATTCCTGAGCTATGATGACATGCTCTTAAATCCACACAGTACAGAAAGACTTTGGTGTCACTTAAAAAAAATAGAAATAAAAAAATTACTCTGTTTAAAGCAAAGAAACAGACTATTAATGAGCTACAGATTATATTGAACAGATACAATCTACTTCTTTAGCTGAAATGAAAGAATAAAATCAGTAGGGAACAAAAATGGATTTTATATATATGTATATATATGTATGTATCATCAGAGTAACACAGGACAATTTAGATATAATTTTGAGAAACATCTAAAACAGGACACAGCAGTGCCTGAGGAGGTTCAGCAGTTTTTGTTTACATGTAAGATAGTGTTTTCTGATTGATTGTAAAATTCACCTGACTAAACATAACCAGTCATCTCAGTGTCTTAACTTTCAAAAATACGGAGAATTTTATATACATAATTTAAATATGACTCTATGTGCTTAGTGGTTAATTAATGCAGGTTAATTTTTAGGAACCATTTTGGATTTAATACACAGATTTATGTTTTTAGCAAATTTTTCTATTATGCTAAATTCTTGGTAATTACCTGATGTGATGATAAACTGGAAGTTTGAGCAGTTGTATTTTCATTCAAGCACTGAGGAGTTCATGTGGCAGAACTGCAAAATTTAATCAAACAGTATGCAAAAAAAAGAAACCGCCTACAAGTTGAAGAGTCTATACTAAACCATAGTAACTAGGAGAGAAACGTACTGTGTCAAGTTTTCTCTGGATGAAATCAGGTTTATGCTAAAGCGCTGGACTTTGCTGTGAACAGTATGCAGCATTTCTGTCAAGTCAGCTGTTGAGGTGATCAATTGAAAAGCAGAGGGAAAAATATTGGGGGTATATTTAAAACTATTATTGCAACATTTGCTAGAGTGTACATGTCAGTCTTCCAAGATAAATAGTGTGGTTAAAAGTTCTACTCAGGCTGGAAAAAAAAATCATCCTGGGTTTAGCCCATTTAAACTGAATTTTTAAGTTTCAGCATGAAGATTGACCTTATTTAAAGACATATAACCCATTCTTCTAAAATGATCTGAAGATTATTTCATTCTACATGGGCCTAAATATCAGTCTTACACAGAGAAATTCATTGTTACTTGAGATCCTTCAGTTATGGTAAAGGAAAAGCCATGATGACAGAGCTGGAAACCATGTACCTCTTGTCTTTTAATAGGATTAGCATCTAATGACCTGGTTTAATACGAACAGATGCATAACAGTGTTTTTTCAGATCTGAGAACAACTACAGACTGGGTCATTAAATAACAGTCTCAAATATTATCAGAATTTTAGGCCTAGAAAAATAAAAAGATATAGAGGGTTTTTTTTTTCTCAGTGGATTTCAGCTTATCATATATATATACGTATGTGCTTTTGCCTATTCCCATGATTTAAAAAGAGCCACTGAGGATCTAATTTTGAATGTTACAAGTGTAGTTTTACTTATAATATCCATCTTCAAAAATTGTTAAGCAATGTAACACAAACAATTTATGGCCATCTTATTTCATTTCACATATACTGTCCAGATTGCTTTTGTTCATTTCAGGAGGGTGAACATTTCAACTGCTAGTCACCAGGTATAATAATGTACGGCTTGGCTCCCCAAATCTGATTGCTGTCTATTTTTGAAAGGCAATTTTGGAATATCAATCTGAACATTTGCAAAGATTGTAATCCAAAGGAAAAAAAAATAATAAGAAATAACAAAGTAAATAAATACTTAAAAAAAAATAAAACCTTAAAAAAATAATTACATAAAAAAAATTGAATTACTGGCACTTAAGACTATATGTTGGGACAATTATTTGCCGGTCTTGAATCTTTACTTTTTAGAAATATTTTCTATATAAGAAACCTACTATGACATAATATAAAAAAACCCCAGGAATTAAGAAAGTAAATTCCATTGATTAACAGTTGTATAGCCTATTCTTTCCATACAAAATTTGACTATTACATTACAGGTGTTTTTTGAAAATTAAAATAGAATTAAAAACTTTATAAAAGCTTAAGGTTCAGAGATAGTTATAATGGAATATATGCTTTGCATTCCAAGACTTACAATGAACAATATTAAATCAAATGACCAGCACAAGTCACAAGATTAACTTACAAAATTGCTGCCATAAACAAGGAACAAAGTTTCAATAACTAGTCTAAGACAAAAGTTTGGAGTATTCGTGGCATGGCTGTAAATAAATATCTGTATAATGCCCAGGTAAGATTGAAGGAAGGAAATATTCCTTTCCTCTGCACTATTAGATGTATTTCTCTCTATCCTGGATAAGCAAGCGCAATCAGTATCAGGTTCTATTTATTCTTTTTTTTTTTTTTTCCAGTTGGCTGCTTGAAATTAGAAACCTGAAGTGCTGAACACAGGCTGAACTGCAGATGGAAGTCACACAGATGTTGTCAATGAGGAAGCAGAGAAAGTTACTCTGTTCTTTCTGAGGTGCTTACTCTAGATACAAGAGCCCTGTTGTCCAGAGTGAAACCAGCTGACAAGGAAGGAGTCTTTCTGGATAAAAGGAAAATAAATCATGCCAGGGAAGTCATGATTTTTTTGTCTTTGGACATTCATCTTTTCTGTGTTCTCCTACAGCCTTGCAAAAGCAAATGAACCTCCAGACCTCAGTGCCAACTGGGAACAAATTCACATGTGATTATACTTGATTTGTTAGTACCTATATGGTTCCTCATTACTTTGCAATCTATTTCAAATTATTGCAATGTTAAGTACAGGATTATGCTGAAATTACTTATATAGTTTGATGAATGAGAAATTCTAATATATGTTTCAAAAGCATGCCATGTGTTTAATTTTGTAATAGAGACCAATTTTTAAAGAACTGCAGATTTTCAGAAATAAAAGATGAAAAATACTCATACATCTTTTCTGGTGGTTAAACAAGTATTCTTATCAGAGCAATATTTGGAGAAACAAATCCTTCAAAATATTTATCTAAACAGCTTTATACCAGTTTGTGATGGACCTCTTTACCTGGGGTGATCTCCTAGCTCCTTTTAGCTCAATGGCAAAACTTATTTACATTAGGGGGAATAGAATTTCTTGTCAGAACTCTCCAAGTACTAACATGAAAAATTAGCATGAGCTACACGTGCAACATAAAGTGACAGTAGTAATTTAAGATTGTATTTAAACTACCTGCTAGGGAATGTAAGGCAGGCTTAAGCATCCACTGCACTTTCTAAGGTCAAGACACTGATGACTAATTTGTCCTGTTTTCTTTCAAATTGGCCATATCTTCTGTACAGTTAATGGAGAGAAGCAATTGCAATGCCACGGTTTAGTGTATGTAAGTCTTAATAGATGGTCTTAATACAGTCTTTAATTTTTATCCATTCTGCAATTCGGTTAAATACAGTGCAAATGAGAATGTATTTTTAAATGTTTAACTACTAATCTGAACAAGACATAACTTTAAACATGGAACAGATTAGGTAATACTTCCCTGGGGGCAATGGGGACAAAAAAAAAAAAAAAGGAACAAATAAAAAGCACCTTATTTAATGCTCATTGAGAGGTATGCATTACAATCTAGTCAAGCTTTTTTTCTTCCATTGGAACCACATCATTTATAAGTAGTGTTTTAAAAATTACTTCTTAAAGTTACTGTTCAACCACATTTTCTGTTACAGCCCTGCTGAGATAATTGATACACATTGTAGTAAAATTACTTTCTGCGTGGGGCCAATGTAGTTTGTTTGTTTTGGTTAGGTTTTTTTTATTGTTTTTTTGCTTCTGCTCTTTGGCTTTTGGGGGGCCTTAGAGTGTAAGTCTGAGAGAAACTGAGTGGAAATAATGGACAAAATTGTTCATGCTGCCTAGAATCCTCTCCAACTTTTCCCTGTCTGTGGAAAATTAAAGTGCATTTTTTAAATGCACCACACTGATGTACATTAAACATCCATTTCACTACTACAATTCCTTCTGGAATTAAAGACCTATTTGAAAAAATAATTTAGTGCAGTGTAATTTTACTCCTCAACCTTATGTAAATAGGATATATTTCTTTTAAAATACAGCAGGGAAGATTTAAGATTTCATAATGATTTATTTTTCACTCGTATAAATAGCATTCAGCATTTCATTTTTTTTGTGGATGAAGTTTTAGATTGCTGTTGCCTGCCATTATTCGTTGGTAGCCAAGGTAAGAAATTCATATATATCCATCTATGTTCTTGAAAGGTCACTATTCACTCCACTGTCACAATGAGAAATAAACCCAGAAAACTGTCTTGTAGTCTCACTGATGTATATTGAGTGTTTCTTTTTCTATTTTCCAGCAGGTTTCTACAACAGATATCCATAAATTGTTTTAAAGAAGAATGGGGTCTAAATGGGGTCTAATCATTAGTAGCTGGATTCTAATAGGGATAGATCATTTTCACTTGTACTCCAGTATCCTTCAGTGCCTAGCATCCCAGCATGGTAGTTGAGGATCAGTTGTCATTCCCAAAGGGTGGATCACCATTGTAATATATTAATCAAGACCTAAATGTGAGTCACATATATAGAACTTTTTTATATATTTATATAAAAAAGAAGATAAATTTATATGCCTCACAGAAGGACATGGACTTTGCAGTAGGACTCAGTCCTTGATCATGTAAGTTAAAATTTCTTTATGTATCCAATAAGTGCAGAATAGGTCTTAAGAATTTTCAGCCATTATTGAACACTTGAGTTCAATAGCTGATGGATTTGAAACATTCCGTGACTGTCTTTTTGTACACAGAGAGGTTAGATTCATATATGTTACTATATCACATGAAATAACTTCTCAGCTGTATGGAATATACCTTAGAGCATATGTGTGGATCAAATCTGTCTTTCTGTCTTCTGTTTTTTGGGTCAGCCTGGGGCTTTTGTCTTAAACAATAGATCAGCCTCATAAGTGCTCTAAGCTGTTGCTGGCTCTAATCAGCTAGCAGGCAGACTGTAAAAGTAATGAATTAAATATCTTTTCTCTAGCTCATCATTATTTCAGCAGTTAGCAAAAAAAATCTCTACCCTACTAAACCTATTCACCACTGGAGTTTCATTATATAGAAAGAAGTCAAAAGAAGGAGAGTTTTTCTAAAAGTAATGCAAAAAAACCTGTACTGATGATATGTGGTATTTTTCTGGCATGATATGTAAACTGAATGCTTCAACTTCACTCCTCTTGAGGTTTGGCATACTAATGGAAGCTTGTTTCATGCTAAGTTCCACTTTGATAGTTATATTCTATCAAATGCATTTTTTTGGATGAGCTTGTGGATACTTGAATAAATATTCACATATAAGGGTAATTTGAATTTCTCAGCTGAAATAAAAAAAGGAGCTTGAATGCTGAATTCCCAGTACATATTAGCAGAAATATAAAATTAATATTAATACAATTAAATACACATTTTATTCTACAGTTCAAGACACAAATATAGAAGTCTTCTAAAGTAAATAAAGTAAATAGGTACAAATAAAAATATATAAGGATTTCCAATCTGGATAACCAAGGAAAATGTATGATTTAATTTTACAATGTGAATGAACTGTTAAGAGAACAAATCAGTTCATATTTAACATCATATTTCTGGTGATTATACCTTTATAGATGCAAAAAAGTTTTTTTTTTGTGTGTGTGAGTTTAAACATACATATTGCTCTGAATGAGATTATAAATTTTTATTTTGCTAATGAAATATGTGAATCAATTTTTCACTGATAAGTAAGTAAAGGATTCATAAGAGTTTGTAAAGTGAAGTGACTATGAAAACAAATGGGCATATTTGCATAATGTGCAGCACTGTGACACATTAGTGATTCTGGGAAACATTGATAAAGAGGACAATGTCTGACTACTGTTTCTTCTTTAGAACGCAAGTTTCTGACCTAGCAAAATATGACAGATGAAAAAAGAAATAAAGTGGAAATATTGTAACAAAATATGCTACGTTCTTCTTGACAATTCTCAAACTGAAAGAGGACAAGCTTGATGACAGTTTTAAAATATATTCCAAGCATAACACATTTTTTGCATCATATGTGCACATTATGGAGCTAAAAATGAATATGAAAATGCTTCAAAGCAGCAATTTAAATTTCTGAAGCTAGCTATCTCACAGTTTCTTAACATGTTATAGAATTCT